>JAQGAE010002766.1:0-16680 GCA_034696685.1 Julus scandinavius | reverse complement strand
TAGTACCTTCAAAACACGTCTAGTACCTTCAAAACACGTCTAGTACCTTCAAAACACGTCTAGTACCTTCAAAACACGTCTAGTACCTTCAAAACACATCTACTACTTTCGTACCAGATCTACTCATCACTCGCTAAATCTAGTACTTTCGTACTAGATCTACTCCTCACTCACTAAATCTAGTACCTTGAAAACACATCTACTTTCGTACCAGATCTACTCCTCACTCGCTAAATCTAGTACTTTCGTACCAGATCTACTCCTCACTCACTGAATCTAGTACCTTGAAAACACATCTACTACTTTCGTACCAGATCTAGTACCTTTAAAACATCTCTACTCCTTTGTCACCAGATCTACTCCTCACTCATTAAATCTTGTACTAATGTACGAGGTTACTAGACGTTACCATCCAGATCTAGTCCTATTCTCCCCAGATCTACTCTTTTGTCACTAAATGTAGCAGTTTTTCACTAGATAAAATTTGGAAATGTAGTACATTCGTACTAAAGTGAGTACTTTCACATCCGTTTATCTTTTAGTCGCCTGATTTGTTTCGTGTTGTCTTTTTTTCTGTTTCTGTTGAAGTTTTTTTTGTGTGCTTTTTGCTACAATTTGATTTTCCACTCGATTTGAGGGCTATTTCTGTGCTTTTTTTTCTTCTTTTCTTCCCCTCGTACTTTAGTGCCATATCTATCAATTGGCCTCCCAAATTGAATCAGTTTCGATTCTGAATCCGATTTATTTGCCAAAAAGGAGACACACAGAAACCGCACGCTGAGTTTTTTTTGTTGTACTTCATATCGACTTTTTTCCCTTTATTTTTATTTTATTTCCTCAATCTTAGATCACTTTGATGTCTCGGATTTTCATAAAATGGATAATAATATATACATGAGAAAAGGTTTTTTTTTCGTCCAGCGGCTCTTTTTTTGTGATGGTCATCAATATGGTTGAAATAAAATCAACACACAATAGGGGGAAAAAACAAAAAGGAAAAATTGACCATCCACTTTTCGGACAAATCACATTACTGAGTGGAAATTCTCCGATGAAAGTGGGGACCTTTATTAGATTAGGACCCATATGAGAAGCCGTAAAACATAGATAACTTCGTATTCAAATTTTAATATTAGTAAAATGAAAACAAAGGGAAATGGTATTGTAATGGCGTTGTGCTTGTCGTGGCATCAGAGCTAAAAGAGTGGTGACATCGGAGATGTCGGAGTGGTGGCATCAGAGATGTCGGAGTGGTGGCATCAAAGCTGTCAGAGAGGTGACATCAGAGCTATCAGAGATGTCGGAAAGGTGGCATCAAAGCTGTCGGAGTGGTGGCATCAGAGATGTCGGAGAGGTGGCATCGGAGATGTCGGAGAGGTGGCGTCAGAGATGTCGGAGAGGTGGCATCGGAGATGTCGGAGAGGTGGCGTCAGAGATGTCGGAGAGGTGGCGTCAGAGATGTCGGAGAGGTGGCATCAGAGATGTCGGAGAGGTGGCATCAGAGATGTCGGAGTGGTGGCATCGGAGATGTCGGAGAGGTGGCATCGGAGATGTCGGAGAGGTGGCATCAGAGATGTCGGAGTGGTGGCATTAGAGATGTCGGAGTGGTGGCATCAGAGATGTCGGAGAGGTGGCATCAGAGATGTCGGAGAGGTGGCATCAGAGATGTCGGAGAGGTGGCATCAAAGATGTCGGAGAGGTGGCCTCAGAGATGTCGGAGATGTGGCATCAGAGATGTCGGAGAGGTGGCATCAGATCTGTCAGAGTAGTGACAACAGATATGGCGAAGTGGTGGCATCAAAACTGTCAGAGTAGTGACATCAGAACTGTCTGAGTAATAATGAAATATTTCTCATAATAATAAAAACATAATTTTCAGAGTAATAATGAAATAATTGTCTGAGGAAATGACGTCAGAACTGTCAGAGAACTGCCATCATAACAATCAAAGTAATGACGTCAGAACTGTTAGAGTAATGATGTCAAAATTGTCAGAGTAACTACGAATGACGTCATTTTAAATATGAAACTGATATGGGAGACACCATATCACAACCAAAAACACAAAATGCTTTAATGTAATTTAGAAATTGAAGATTTTTAGAAAAGATGACGTATTAAAACAGCGTGTGAAGCCATGGTAACGACGCTCGTCCTTAGGGACTTTGTATTTGTCCCCGTGCATATATATGTATATCCTTCACTCGGAATGCATGGCGTCATTTATCACGCTTTTGACGGGGTCATGTGACTGACATTTTCTCCGTTCCTATTTCCACGCAATATATACTTCCGTGTCAGCGAATGAGGCGAAGACAAATACACCTATTTCAGCTTTTGATAAATCGATTTTGTTATTCAATAAAGACAAAATGCTTTTTTGGATATTTGAAGAGAAAAATAGGCGAGACGGTAATTTGGGCATTGTGGTTACTCAAAATGGCAGATGAAAGTAGGGAAGGTATGTCAAAATTTCAACTGTGGGAAGTCTAGAGGTCCATCCAACTGAAAAACTTCCACCTAAAGATATTTTCTTAATCGTCTTTTAAAAAAATTAACTTTGGAGTCTATCAAAGTATAAATGCACTATTTAAAGTATTATTTGTACTCTAGGATTAACTTTAGTAAAATGTTCACAATGTGTGTACGAAGCCCGAGGACCTTCCTAATGGAAACATCTCATCCATTCACACTTTGGGTTTTTTTTCCTGTACGAATTGAATTGAAATTTGTTTTTGAGCAAAAGCAATTTGTTTGTGGCACGTGGATTGCAATTGGGATCCGAAGGTTCATTTGTCGAACAAGATGAACCCTAATGATCCCTGCCTTGTTTATTTCCCTCCTTCTCCGAGCATTGTTTTTTTTGTGCTATTCAACATCCAATTGCTGATTCCGAATGTGTTTTTCGCTTAAAAGGTCAAGATGACACGAAATGATAAAGAGAAGTGTTGCTTTTTTTCTGTGAAATGATTGAAGATCGAGTTACTGTGACGCGTGTCTTGTGTTTGGGGAAAAAAAATAAACACTGAAAAAGGGGGAAAACAATAGGGCCTTTTTACGAAGGAGTGCATTTTACACGCCTTTCGTCTTCTTTTTCACTTCGAAATTAGAACAACAAATTTCGAATCAAAAAACAAACGTGGAATTTTTGTGTGTTCTTTAACAACCGTGTTCCGTTCTTTTATGTTTGGAATTTCGAACGAAAGAAAGAGAAAATGGAATTTCCTCAAGCGTTCTTTTCCAAAAAGGAATTTCACAAAGCGTTCTGTTTTGAAATTGGAATATTCCAAAATGTGTTCTTTATCAACGGTGTTCCGTTCTTTTATGTTTTGAATTTCGAACGAATGAAAGAGAAAATGGAATTTCCTCAAGCATTTTTTTTCCAAAAAGGAATTTCACAAAGCGTTCTGTTTTGAAATTGGAATATTCCAAAATGTGTTCTTTATCAACTGTGTTCCGTTCTTTTATGTTTGGAATTTCGAACGAAAGAAAGAGAAAATGGAATTTCCACAAGCGTTCTTTTATAAAAAGGAATTCCACAAAGCGTTCTGTTTTGAAATTGGAATATTCCAAAATCGAATTTCAATGTTCTTTAACCAACAATGTTCCTATTTTTCACAAGATACAAGTTCTTTTTTGAAGCAGAATTTTACAGATGTTCTTTAAAATGCGGTTTCACAAAGCGTTCTTTTTCAAAATGTATTTCCACAGAGCGTTCTTTTTCAAAATGGAGTGCCACAGAGCGTTCTTTTTCAAGATGGAATTTCATAAAACGTTCTTTATCAACTGTGTTCCTTTTTTCACTACTCTAAAGTTCTATTTTATTTCTGGAACATTGTTTTTAAAAATTAGTATGTAATGCATTGGTAAATGCAGTGTATTCCGGATAATAGGACCACATTTTAGAGCATTAAAGGTGGTCCTTATAGTACTGGCAGGTTCCATGAAGCTAAAATTTTAGGTCCTAACATTCTGTTCTTGGTCATGGGTCCTATTGAATACAATTCATATTTGAATTCCCACATGCATTTGTGTATATTTGTGAGTGTTGACCACTTCCATTATCACTATCAATTACCGTAGCATTTGGCTCCTGGGCCCATTATCACAGTTTCATCTGCTGAATGTTAGATGGGGGTCGATGAAAAGCGAGGCTTTTTCTCTTCGCCATCATCCATTTTTAATTTCGTTTGTAAGCCTTACCTCCCCCTGGCGGCCATCTTGGTTAGCCATAATGCCTTGTCATTGTTAATTATCAGATAGATGAAGAATTCTTCAAAGGTGTTGGGTGCCGAAATATCATCTTTAGCTAGCAAAATCATTTGTCTTCTTAGGCGAGATAACGTTTTAGGGGGCCTTATAAGGGGGGGCCAAAAACAAATTCACTTTGCCGAAATTACCTTTCGGAGAAATGAGTTTTTAGTTGATGATTAGTTACATTAAACAACAGAAGAAGCAACACGTACAAAAAAAATCAAACAAGGTATACTAATAATAAAAAATGGTCCTGTGCCGCATGTGTGACGGTTAGGGTTCATACGATAGCCCTTGTGGTCACTCCCACAACTACTTTTATCGTACTTGTAAATCGAACAAAAAAATCCTCTTGACTGGCCAATGTCCGATTGTGGGTTTGTGGTGGCCAATCTGATAAATACGAGTTCACAACAATTTCGTAATTGCCGAAATGGAAATGAACTTGCTAGAAAAAAAAAATATAACTCTCCTTATCGCTAATTAGTTGCGAAAGGTGAAAATGCTGATTCAAGGACCCCTGTTTTTCGGCGGCGGCCATCTTGTTTTGCCGTCTTTGCCTTGATTAATCCAAATTTATGCTTACTTCCGGTCGCCCTAGAGGTAAGAAATTTGGCATTTGGACACATGAGGGTACGTCGATATGAGCTGCGTTGGAAAATTATAGAAAACGTGATTTTCTTACTGTCATTTAGGTCACAAAAGGCACAAATGGCGAAAATGTGCCAAACTAAGGGATTTTCCCTACAACTCGAACACAGTTTTTGGTACAGTTCTATACATTGTCCATTTCTGTAGTGGGTTTCAATACGTTGAAAATACTCTCTTGGACTATGGTTCTATCTTTAGTAGTTTGTGAGATAATAGCGTTTAAACTAACTCTACATATGTCAAAATTTAGACAAAATTTAAAAATACATTTTTAAGTTTAGCTTAGTTTTTTTTTTGTTAAAATCTCTTGAGAATTCTCGTTTAGGTTTCATCACTTCTGTGAAATTTGAAGTTTAAATTTCAATTTTTAATGAAATTTTATCTTCAAAATTCTTTCATTAAAATTTCAACATTCAATAAATTGTAGTCTTAAATTTCTAACTTTTTGTAAAATTTCAAGTTTAAATTTCAGAGCTTTGTGAAATTTAGTTTTTGAGTTTGAAAGTGTGACCTAAAGTTATTTCGTTGACCCCTTTTGACTTAACCCCTATCCGAAATGGCCCCAAGGCCTCGTTTTTGTTTTTACCAAAAATTCCCAATAAATCGAAATGGGGAGGTTAGACCTAGTAGATAGCAATCGTATACATCCTGTCATTCATTTCACAAAATTTAGTTTAAAATCCCCCAAATTTTGAGTTGTCCAACCCTGGTATTATTTGGGGGCATCGTGCATTTCGTGCCCTTTGGGTGAGCAATTGAGGTAATTGCTTCTTTTTCGTGGGTGGAGAAGCAAAACCTTCAAATATATATTTTCGAGTCGAAATGTTTAAAAATGTATTAAAATGGGCCGTCCTGTCTGCCAGATGGCGCAAATGTCCATACTTCCTCCTTTTAACAGCGTTTTCTTAGCTTTTCGCCCCAATTTGGGCCTTTTTTCGACTTCAAATTAAGGGTTGTCAGAAAAAACGTTTTGATTTTAGGAGGAAAAAACACGTTTTTACCAAAAAGGAACTGAATTAGTTATGGGACATCCTCCGAAAAAGGATAATTCCTAATGTGGTGTAAGGTACGCCACTCGAAGGTACGGAGGGGAACTACCTGCTGTTTCACGTCACCCCGGGTTCTTTGGGTAACAGCGTCGTTTGGGACCCAAGAACCAACGAAAGATTCTTTTATGAAATTTGTATCGTCTAATTTATACTTTTGAATTTTTTTGGGATATTTAATCGTTGTTTTTAGAAGTTTTGGTAAAGGTATTTTGGTTTTTCAATACATGCTTGTTCGAATACTGGAACACCAATGATTTGGAATTAAGTGTGAGAAAGAAGGAACTGGAACGTTCGAAGAATGGATTCGAACGGTTTTTCTATGTGGGATTCTCGTTCCAAATTTGGAACCTTTTTGAAAATGGAACGTTGAAAAATAAAATCGAACGTTAGAAGAATGGATTCGAACGGATTTTCTACATGTGGGATTCTCGTTCCAATTTGGACCCCTTTTGAAAATGGAACGTTGAAAAATAAAAACGAACGTTCGAAGAATGGATTCGAACGGATTTTCTACATGTGGGATTCTCATTCCAATTTGGACCCCTTTTGAAAATGGAACGTTGAAAAATAAAATCGAATGTTCGAAGAATGGATTCGAACGGATTTTCTACATGTGGGATTCTCGTTCCAATTTTGGACCCCTTTTGAAAATGGAACGTTGAAAAATATAATCGAATGCTATTTAATGGATTCTTATCCAAATTTGGAACAAACTTAAAATTGGAAGACATGTAAAGAAAGAAACAGAACTAATTTTTTACGAATTCTTTTTATCCTTTAGAACATATTGTTACAATAAAGTGAATAGAACACTCGTACCCTTATTCTAGAATACGAGATAGTGTGAATTTCATAGAATCTTTTTCTAAAATTAATTGGAGCGTGGGTTCTTAAAAATATATTAGAATAGACGTTCCATTACATTCTTATTTTAGAACACATGTGAACATGGAAGGTTTAAAGAAAGAAATCAAACTACAATTTCTACATTATTAAGGTTTTTAAAAAAATATTAAATGTTATAAAAGCAGTCAGATTTTCAATGAAATTCACACTTTTCATATACGTTTAATGGACACTTTTTCCTCCCCTATGAAATCCCCTTTTATGAATGTCATGAATTTTGAACATGTTTTCTGTCCCTTCTTGGGTTTCGTTTTCAATAAGTTCTTCTACATGAACGCCCTCTATGCTCTCTTCTTAAGTTACCCATTTCAACCTTTTTCCATTCTCGTTATAAATTATAATAATGTTAAATTTCAATAATCTCTCGCTTTCAGATTTTGAATAAAACATACGGAATTTAATATCCACATAGAAGTAGGCCTTAAGAAGAAGATGGAATAATTTTGATACGGTTTCTGCATTAGGGGGTGGGTGGATATGACCGTGGGTTGACCAACTGGGGAAGACTCAACCTTATGTTCTCAATGGGAATATATGGGAGAAAAGTCCAAATTTATGAAAATAGTCATCTTCTCCAATATACAAAATATCGAGACAGGACTAAAAAGCTGCCAAATTCAATTTCAAACATCATTTTTTTTTGTAATTTAAAAGTCATATCAAACTCAGGGTCCTGTAACTGGACACTATATAAAATTCGTACGACGGCTATATTTCCTGGTATGGACCTGAATATGCCATATTTATATTTTCACTTAACTAAGAAACTTCCTTCTTGCCACACTTCTCTAACCTAAGCAGTTTCTGAAGTATCCTGCTCCAAAGTAGATCATATTTTTTGCTGATAAAGTTCAAATCTTGAAACTAATTTCGGCTATTACTCGAGCATCGTTAAACTTGGAGCCTCCATGTTTGCACCAATTCATAGATTAGGATACTATGAACAAAATACTCTCAGAACACGTTTATCTATCTTAAGTACTTTCCGAGATATTCAAATCCTGAGTAATTCGAATCCTAGCCGAGATGGATTATCGGCTATAACTAGAGTATCGTTAATGGTAGAGACATGCGGATTTCACCATTGTATAAAGCTTGATGAAATACATAAATTACTCTTGGAAACCATCGTTCTATCTCATTTAGTTTTCAAGATATGGGCAAAAAACCGCTTTCTGGTTAGTCAAAATGGCCGCCTCGCGCCCCTCAAATCATAGCTAATCACTTTGCGAGGCGCATCCCTCTTTAATCTCAATTCCGCAGTCAAGGTGTATTTGATTTCCGAGCCGAAACGTTCATTAATCACCTAGAAGGATAACAATAGGGCCTCAGCAACATCATCTTCGTATAAGGGGATTTGGAACGTATGAAAAAAAGTGAAATTTCGTAACCCTAGGGGGCGTGGTGATAGCTCAAGTAGTTATTTATATGCACGCTTCTACGCTTTAATGTAGCATATACAAATGAGGACGCTTTTATTAATATAAATGTAGAGATAGAGCGACTAAAGTTTTGACTTTTTTTATATATACTGTAATCCAAGATGGCCGTCGGAAGGATCAGTGACACGTGACGAAATATTAATTTCGACGCTAAATAATTGAATAGTTAATCTCGTAGAAATCCGCAGGGAAATTGAATCCCCAAGAAGAAGGCTTAATAAAGTCGAAAATCTTGTGTGGAAGTGTGGGAAGAGGGCGCCACCACACGATCAAGTCATAGCGCCTTGTAGGAAAGTCTTGAACTGTCCGAAACTCAAGGTCTTTTAGGATTAGGCCTTTTATTAGATATGTTCTTTTCTCAAATGGATTCTTTTTTAAAGACATTCGAACGTCTTTCGAATTCTTTTTAAAATGGAATGCGGATTTGCTCTTTATCGAATTTTCGTTCTTTTCTTCGAATTTTTGTTCTTTTCTTCGAATTTTTGTTCTTTTCTTCGAATTTTTGTTCTTTTTTCTATGCTAACGGATTCGAACGTTTTTCGAATTCTCTTTTAAAATGGAATGCAGATTTTGTTCTTTCGCGAATTTTCGTTCGTTTTTTAGAAGTGTTTTAGAACTACTTAACCACTTAACCATTCATAGAACGTTTTAAAAGAACAATTTAGAGAGTGATATTTCAAAGAAAAATTGGAATTTTCAATATGAAAAATAGAATGCTTCGTTCCAAAACAAGACTTCGAATTTCACGCATAACACAGATGTGAGGCTAGGTTGCCAACATTTACGGATTATGTCGAAAAGTCCTAAAAGTTTCCTAAAAAGGTCCTAAAGTTTAGGACCTTTTTCAGGTTACATAAACATATTGAAAACTGTTTTAATAAACTTTAATGAACTTGATTTAGGCCCCAAAAGACTTGAAAAGGGGTAAAAACTTGAAAAACATTGAAAATTGTTTAAAAATAATTGAAACATGACGTAGTAAACTCTGTAAATGTTCTTAAAGACTTGAAAAACGGCCATTAAAGTTTAAAAAAGGTCCATTAAAATTTGAAAAAGATCCATTAAAATTTTAAAAAGATGCATTAAAGTTTGAAAAAGATCCATTAAAATTTGAAAAAGATCCATTAAAATTTTAAAAAGATGCATTAAAGTTTGAAAAAGATCCATTAAAATTTGAAAAAGATCCGTTAAAATTTGAAAAAAATCCATTAAAATTTAAAAAAGATCCATTAAAATTTGAAAAAGATCCGTTAAAATTTGAGAAAGATCTATTAAAATTTAAAAAATTCCATTAAAATTTGAGAAAGATCCATTAAAATTTGAAAAAGATCCATTAAAATTTGAAAAAGATCAATTAGAATTTGAAAAAGATCCATTAAAATTTGAGAAAGATCTATTAAAATTTAAAAAATTCCATTAAAATTTGAGAAAGATCCATTAAAATTTGAAAAAGATCCATTAAAATTTGAAAAAGATCAATTAGAATTTGAAAAAGATCCATTAAAATTTGAAAAATGTCTAATAAAATTTAAAAAAGTTCCAATATACTTGAACAGTCTTAACTCTTGTATAAGGTCCTAAAAGACTTAGAAATGGTCCTAAAAACCTGAAAATATCCCATTTTTGTGTTTTTGTTATCATTGTATGCTTATTTTTTCCTAATATTTGTCATTTTTATCCCCAGGTGTCGCCCTCAGTCTCGGTGCCCTTATAGCATGCACCGGATCCACAGGAGTCATCACGTAGTGTTCCTATAAGAGAGCTAAGCCCTTAAACCCTCGTTCCTTCCGGTAATTACCATTCCTAAATCCCTCTTCCTGTTTTTCGGTGGTAAACGTGGCTTTTGGTAGCACCTTTAATGGTGATTATCGAGTGACCTACGGAGTCCCTGGAGGCCCTATAACGGCAGCCATTTTTCCATTCCAAACTGGGTTTACTCGAGGTTTTATAGCCGAATTATGGCCTTCCATTTGGCATATTCTGGGACCAAATGATCTACATATCATGCCGTTGTTCGTCGTTATTCAAAATCCTAACTCGATTGCGAATGGCTGGAAACATGGGGCTTATTTCAGAAAACCTAACATTTGTTTGTGTGCACGTACAAAAATATATGTATTTACTTCTTTTTTTGATTTCTCGGGAGGTTCAAGAGGGGAAAATTGAGTTTGCTAGAAATTAAAATTTATGGCGGTTGGGATTTTATATCTCGCATTTTTCCCCCCAATACCGCCATTTTGGATTTTTGAAATCCGTGCCCTATTATGTCAATAATAAGCAGTTTTCACATATAGAGAATAAGATCTGAATTTCCGAGTTACAAATGTGTGTGAATGTTATCCAGAAACTTAAATTTATGGTAAATCAATGGTATAAAACAAGGTGGAATTTATACCCTATTTGTATAAATGTGGTAATAGTTGTCCACCATTATTTACCACATTAATACGTTATTGGTATAAACGTGGTAATTATTTTATATCATATATTACCACAATTGTGCCCTATTTGTAAATGTGGAAAAAGTTTTCCACCATTATTTACCACATTTATACCCTATTGGTATAAATGTGGTAATTGTTTTCACCATATATTTCCACATTTATACCCTATTTGTATAAATGCGGTAATAATTGTCACCATCATTTACCACAATTGTGCCCTATTTCTAAATGTGGTAATTGTTTTATACCATATATTACCACATTTATACCATTTTGTATAAGTGTGGTAATTGTTTTATACCATATATTACCACATTTATACCACTTTGTATAAGTGTGGTAATTGTTTTCCACCATCTATTACCACATTTGTGCCCTATTGATATAAATGTGGTAATTGTTTTATACCATATATTACCGCATTTATATTACTTTGTATAAACGTGGTAATTGTTTTCCACCATCTATTACCACATTTGTACCCTATTGGTATAAATGTGGTAATTGTTGTCCATCATCTATTACCACATTTGTACCCTATTTTTATAAATGTGGTAATTGTTTTCCACAATTTATTATTACCACATTTGTACCCTATTCGTATAAATGTGGTAATTGTTTTATACCATATATTACCACATTTGTACCCTATTGGTATAAATGTGGTAATAGTTGTCCACCATCATTTACCACATTAATACGTTATTGGTATAATTTTGGTAATAGTTTTCCATCATTATTTACCACATTTATACCAATTAGTATAAATGTGGTAATTGTTTATACCATATATTACCACATTTATGCCCTATTGGTGTAGATTTTTTTACTAGATTATAAAACTTTAAAACATTATAGAAACTTATGCTAAAGTAGTTAAAAATACTGAAAAAAATGGTAAAATGCAGTAATTTAATCAGTGGTAATGTGGTAATGGTATGCAAAATATGGTATAATGAAGTGTGGAAAGTAGTGGAAAAATGTGGATTGTAGTAAAATGGACTATGATTGTGATAGAACAAGATAGATATAAATCAAGGTGCAAATATATGGTAAAACCAAGGTATAACTATATTCAAAATATAATAAAATGTGACAAAAGATAAGTAAAATATGGTAAATTACAGCAAAAGTTAAGAATAAATGTGGTACAAGTGAGAATAAGTGATGAAATGTTAAAAACTGTAAAAGTACAGCAATAATATGATAAAAATTGAGATATATAGTACCAGATAGAGAGATTTGTAAAAAGATACTTGTTAATGTTGGTTCTAATAAGTAGTTGGTCCTATTATCCGGAATGCATTGTAAGAACAGGGAGTTAAGATTCCAAAACACTATGGAAAACGTACTGAATCTAGTACTATTCGTAGTTTCTCCTAAATGCCCCTTGGGGACGCCTGCAGTGCCGAAGATGTGGTAAAAAGCGCGGTAAAAGGCTTATCTGTTTGCCGGCACCTTCGTCGCTCGAGGGCGGCACAAGTTTGACGACATCTTCGGTCTTAACTCCTGGTTTCCTTCCCATGTTAACACTAGGCAAACAGACCTCGGGAATCGAGACCAAGCAGCGACACCTGTTGAGACGCCGATGAAACAAAAGGCCCTTTTGCTTCAATGGGCAACTTGTTCTGTTCAATTCTTAGAATGGATTTAGTGAAAACGTGTTAAACAAAGGATAACATCAGTTTTACATTTATACAAACCATTACAAATTGTGTATGAAGCATGTTACATGTTAGTGTGAAACATGTAGAATTTCACATGAATGAGATTTTACATATGAATAATATGAACAAACATGAATCTAAAGAATGGTGTACGTGTAAAACATGTTAAATAATGTGCATGGACAGAATCATGGTAAATACAGAGTAATATCGATTGACACGTCTGTAACATGAGAATGACAAACAGTCGCCTCACCAGAATTACATATAAAGATGTTGAAGTGTAAAAACATGTTAAATAAGGGGAAGCATTAGATTTGCATGAATAAAAATATGAGATTAATTATCAATGCCATAATACGTGTGCATCGATCGATAAATTTACATGTTAAATACAGGTATATTACACATATTAAATTAACTCGTATGAAAACATGCCTATAATTTACATGACCAAAGTTACATGAAGAAGGGGAACAGCAACAGTTATTTTTTATTCGATCATAATGTCGGAAACTTAAAAATTAATGTTGACCACGTTTAAACTTAAAATTTGCAGGTGTTTTTAATTTTGAGACATTGAAAATTGCAATTTGGTCAATTCATTTTGAAAAAAACAATGTATTCTAAAAACTAATGTTGAAAAAAAAAAAAAAAAACAGTCCTTATTTGACGAATTTATGATTCATCAAGCATCTGAACAGTCATCGTTTTTAAAAATTTAATTTGCTCTGAATTTCTATTAGTTGAAAAGGTTTCAATTTCAATTTAATAATCGTCATTGTCATTACAAAACACTTTCATAATCGAAGCATTTGTAATTAAACGCGGGCGTTTCCTAATTCCTGTGTTCCTATTTACACAAATTACAGGCGCTCCAAATACGGCTTCGAAACTATAAAAGAACGTTTTTGCATTCTATTCCACTATATTTTTGTTCTTTTTATGCATGTTCCAAATTCGTTTTCGTTCTTTTGTTCTAAATAGAATGAAAAAATGGAATAAAAAGAATTGATCTTTGAAAAGTGTATTTTTTTTTTTTTTTTTTTTTTTTTTGAACGACATTCCTTAAAATTTTATACACAAAAGAATTTACCACTAGCTATTACAACCAGCGGCTTTCAAGGACCATAATAATATTGATAAACACATTTTCATGTATAAAAGTTCAATTATAAGTTAGTTAAAATTGGTGTTAAACTATAACTGACATAAATTGACACAAATTACAATAGATAAGTTTTGGCAAGTTTTCCCTTTATGTCATCATCATTATCATAATCACGAAGTTTTTGGGTTTTATTAATTTCGTAAATTTATATGCAAAATCGTGATGACGTCGTGTTTCATCCTTGGCCCTTCTTCAATTTGATATTAAGATAATGCCGATAAGTGCTAAAAATCCCTTAAAAAGTGGAAATAGGAGAGGGAATAGATAAGAGCTGCTTAGAAGATGGATTTGCGAGATACTTATAGAAAGATGCGATAAACAAACTTATAAACTTAATTCTCAGCTTTAGGGCAAAAAGTGAGAAAATGACAGGAAGTTACCAAACCATTGAAGGACCTATGACGGAAAAAGTTCACTGAAGTTCCATATGTTTGTGCAAAACAGTTAAGCTCGTGTTAGAAATCTATACCTGCGGCTGCAAGAAGATCTAACAAAATTTCATGAATTTCTGATATGCTTATGGTCACATTTTTATAAGAATTTTGAATAAAAATGTATATTTAGCTCCTGGAAATACAAGTTTAGTGCCAAACGATACTGAAGCATACTTATGCATTTATCGATGAAAACTTAACTCTGCAGATATTTTAATTTCACAACGACATTCAAATTCTGTACTGTGTATGTCTACCTTACACGAATGTTTCTACACCTTATGGCTTTCTGGAACACAAAATAACGAATAAAACCTCACAGATTTCTCGTAAAAATATAATGCAGGTGTCAAACGATACAGAAACGTGTTTATGCATTTATAATCAAAAACAATTCTCTGAAAATGGTACTCACAAATTTTCCCTATTGTTTTCCAAGTCTTATGGTTTTGTGAATCATAAAATGACGAATTAAAATTCACTGTCTTATCCTAAAAATATTTCATCGATGGTATAGGCTAGAAAAACACATTTTTGCATTTATCATCGAAAACAATTCTCTGAAAACGGTACTCCCAAATTCCCCCTATTGTTTTCTACGTCTTATGGTTTTGTGAATCACAAAATGACGAATTAAAATTCACTGTCTTATCCTATAAATATTTTCTCGATATCATAGGCTAGAAAAGCATATTTATTCATTTATCATCGAACACAATTATCTGAAAACGGTACTCACAAATTTTACCTATTGTTTTCCACGTTTTATGGTTTTGTGATTTATAAAATGACGAATTAAAAATCACTGTCTTATCCTACAAATATTTCATCGATGGTATAAGCTAGAAAAGCATATTTATGCATTTATCATCGAACAAAATTCTCTGAAAACGGTACTCCCAAATTCCCCTTATTGTTTTCCACGTCTTATGGCTTTGTGAATCACAAAATGACGAATTAAAATTCACTGTCTTATCCTATAAATATTTTCTCGATATCATAGGCTAGAAAAGCATATTTATTCATTTATCATCGAACACAATTATCTGAAAACGGTACTCACAAATTTTACCTATTGTTTTCCACGTTTTATGGTTTTGTGATTTATAAAATGACGAATTAAAAATCACTGTCTTATCCTACAAATATTTCATCGATGGTATAAGCTAGAAAAGCATATTTATGCATTTATCATCGAACAAAATTCTCTGAAAACGGTACTCCCAAATTCCCCTTATTGTTTTCCACGTCTTATGGCTTTGTGAATCAGAAAATGACGAATTAAAATTCACTGTCTTTCCTATAAATATTTCATCGCTATCATAGGCTAGAAAAACACATTTTTGCATTTATCATCGAAACAATTTTCTGAAAATGGTAATCACAAATTCCCTCTATTATTTTCTACGTCCTATGGTTTTGTGAATCACAAAATGACGAATTAAAATTCACTGTCTTATCTTATAAATATTTTCTTGATATCATAGGCTAGAAAAACACATTTTTGCATTTATCATCGGAACAATTCTCTGAAAACGGTACTCCCAAATTCCCCCTATTGTTTTCCACGTCTTATGTTTTTGTGATTTATAAAATGACGAATTAAAAATCACTGTCTTATCCTAAAAATATTTCATCGCTATCATAGACTAGAAAAACACATTTATGCATTTGTCAATGCAAACAATTCTCTGAAAACGGTACTCCCAAATTCCCCCTATTGTTTTCCACGTCTTATGGTTTTGTGATTTATAAAATGAGGAATTAAAATTCATTGTCTTATCCTATAAATATTTTCTTGATATCATAGGCTAGAAAAGCATATTTATGCATTTATAATCGAACAAAATTCTCTGAAAACAGTACTCACAAATTCCCTATTGTTTTCCACGTTATGGTTTTGTGATTTATAAAATGACGAATTAAAATTCACTGTCTTATCCTAAAAATATTTCATCGATATCATAGACTAGAAAAACACATTTATGCATTTGTCAATGCAAACAAACCGATGCAAGAATCTTACTTTCCGAAAGTGCCGACCTTTGTTATGGTCTCTTCGTGTGAAGGCCTTATCTATGTGCAAATAGTTTAATTTGTGTATGCCAGGCACTAAATGCGCAATAAAAACAAATGATAAGAAAAATGTGGGTTTTGCTTTTCTCTCAATTGTCTTTCAAAGCATTTTTGCATCGCCTTGGCGTCGTTATTAAGAGCAATTAAGCATATGTGTTGTATTACAATTTAACAATTAATTGGCGAATGAGATAATTTCAGCGAGAGAATCTTTAGTACGTTTCTAATTGGGGAATAAAACGTCTTACCGCACACACAATTGTTGTTAATTGTCATTTGGCATATAAAAGGGAGGCTCTTTTGAAACCCCCCTTTTGCACGAAACACTGCTCTGATTTAATTCCTAATTAATTTTCCTCGACTGAAATTCATACTTTTTGCTAACATTGAAATTAATTATACACCATAAAGTGCTGGCGTTTAAAAGGAGCTAGGCGGGGTATTAACACGCTTTTCATTAAATCTTCCCATTAATTAGTCGATTTTAGAAACGTCATACGCATGTGTTTCGTTCGGCATTCGAAGCTTTACGACGCTCGGATGCACGGAGGGTCCGCACCGTCGCTAATCGCCAACATGCGGAGAC
>JAQGAE010002765.1:0-16686 GCA_034696685.1 Julus scandinavius | reverse complement strand
TTCGTTATACGGCTTTTCGCTATACGGCCTACTTTTCCGGAACGTATCTAGGCCGTAAAACGAGGTATGGGTGTATAGTGTATACAATTACAATGTTGATCTACCGACCCAAAAACTGAGCAACACAGGCCTTCATTTTAACCATCACTTTAAAAAAATTCCAAAATCTTATTATTTTATAGATATCAAAACTGCCAGAATCCTATTGAACATTACTTACATTATACAAACAAAAATTCCTTTTTGGCAGTCCTTTTTTGGGGAAAATAAAAATAAAGATGACTTACTTACTGTATGCACCATTAACCTTAGGCAACTTTTTATCTATCAATATAATAATTAGGTTAATAAATAACTCTCGAAGCCAAAAAAAAGTCATTTTACCTTTTCGCCATAATTTATGACAACATAGGTTGTGAAAGTTTGAATCAATAAATCCATGTTACAATATTGTTCTTGTTCGAAAAACAAGTGCTGAATTGGGCGAGTTCAACGAAATTTTGCTACTTGTAAAAAGTTTGAGAAAATGGCCATCAAAACATAACGGTTTGGCCTTTAGAAGCTAGAACAGGTAAAACTCAAAAGCATTTTTCGTATAATGACAAATGAAATTGGACAAAATTGTTTATTAGTAAATGTGACAATCTTGAGACTACAATAGTCTTCATCAATGAAAGATCGCAATTTGAAGGAGGAAAAAAAGAGAACCCTAAAAACTAGGAGATACATAAAAATGGATGATTTAATTTGTTCTCCATTATTTTCTGGGTGAAATTACTGGAGTAAAACGAAATTCAGTCGCCAATTATATAAAGTTTATATAAGTATAGTTTTCATTGTCACGTATCAGATTTTGGAAATGTGAGGGTGGAACAACAGTCAAAATAATCCCATTGTTAAAAATTAGATAAACTGTCGCCCCATGCACTCACCCCAACAATCTTTTTTTATGATTCGCCTCCACCTTCAATCAGTTTAAATAATTGAAAGGAAAACTTTCACTGAAATCCATCTTCATCATCATCAGCCATTTCCTTGGCAAGTTCCAGATCTTGCTGTTCTCGCTCTCGTCGCTCCTGAAAAACAAACAGAAATTGGGTATTTAGATACTGAAACAGTTCAACATTGAAACGGAATGGTATACATGAATAGCACAATGATATTGATGGTAGTACTAGGTTTCCTCAAGAATACATAAGCGATGGGTTGGAACAACCAATGACGTTTTGGAATAAATACCAACAAGTATCTACATATAGTTATCACATTGGAGATATACAATATTTTCTGTATTTTATGAATTCAAAACTCATTATATGAAAACGTCCATATCTTATGAGACGTAAAAAACTGCAGATGCTGAATTCCAGCGTGAAGCGAATTTTAATTTCCCAAATCGAAATCGCTGTCAGTCAGAGCCACTGCTTTTATGACATTCGTCGCGCATCACAATTGTTTCTATTGTTAATTAGACCGACATAAGACGACTTTGAAGAGAGAAAAGGATTACGGGCGATCACGTGACTTATCAATTTAAACCTGAGTCAAATTGCCGAGGAAATAGTTTTTGACAGCGAACAAGAGACTCACTCAGTCGAAGAGGTGGAGGAGGCGCTGCTTTGCCGGAGAAATAAAAAAGTACAAATTATTATGCATTTCGCTTATTTGTCGCAAAATCCAGCGCTTGCAACCCATTTCATTAAAGGGGCTAGCGTAATGCTCAAGCTAGCTAAAGCAATGCAACTGATAATCAACAATGTACTGAGTGTGGAAACTAATGAAAACTTCTACACACACAATGTGGAGACACTTCATTTTTTCCACTTGGTATAATTCCAAAAGTTTGCAAATATTTTAGATCATTATGTATCTCTAATTAAGAATATTATTATAGATCGCTGAAGTGGATACACTTGTATTGTAAATGAACTAACTAGTGAATAAAGAATTCGTGTATTATGTAGATAAATAACTAGCTTAAATTATCTTTTTTAATTCGAAAACTGTATTCCAAAAACGCATCAGGACTACGCAAGTCTGTGTTCAGAATAACCTATATATTGCAAAGTTTCCAGAATATGCATTCTCTTAACACGGTGCAGAATTGAACACCTTTCTCGTAATATTAACTACAGATCGTTTTTTTGTCAATTAGTGAAGTTGGAGTTAAAGCTATTCAGCAAAGGTTTAAAGTTTGGCTAAAAAACTTCAAATAATATCTATACACTGTGCTGCGAAGTGTGATTACTATTCGTTTAAAGAGTACTGAAGTATAGTTCAAACGAGGTAATACAGGTAAAAGTCACACTTAAGCAAACCCTTACATCCAAAATGATAAGAAGCCAGACTTTGAAGAACAAAATTCCAGCTACTTATTTGAAACCTTGCAACGATCACGTGCAAGGATCTTGGGGTCAACTTTGTGCAATCTTCCAACGAGTCTTTACGAATAAGTCCAGAGTGCATTTTCCTGTTCTTCAGTTTTTAACGGCGTATGAAATCCTATCTCTTGTAAGCTGACTTTTTGCAAAGAGGTGGCAACCGAGCCGTCCCCAACCAATAACAACGCGGCGACGCAGTCCCTAGACTCCCAGAGTTCTGCTAATCTTCTATAAGCTTATGAAAGTAGCGCGATGCTCGTTTCTCAAAAAAATGTCAATTGCATTAATTTCAGCCTAATTGTAATGTAAATTTTATTCCGCAAATATCGTTCATTATTTATAGCACGTTAATCCAGCGCATGAAGTTTTTCCTGTGGGGGGGGGGGGGGGATCGAATCCCCCTGCGCGCACCACCGATCTGGGTGTGTATGGCCGCCTCGTTCCTCATCAAGATCAAATTGTGATTAAATGACACGAGAGCCTCTCGGATAAGCAGCTAACGGTGCCATAAACAAGCAGGCTACGGGGATAAATTTTAAGGTATAGAACCCAGCCTCCTCCTCGTTCATTGTAATGTCTCATCCCATATAATTACCCCATGGCCCCCCCAGCTCACACCAATGCGCTCGATGCACCACCGTGGCTTCTCTCAAGACAGACACCATCAGCCCCCACAAAAACGGGGCATTTGCATAATGAAAAGCATTAATGATGTTTTAATGGCATGCAAAATGAAATTGTTTGCGAGGATTTTGCCTGTGCTTCGGCATGGACCGGCTATTGATTTCTAGCAGGCTCACTGAGGCGGCCCCCTGGACGGGGTACAGCGCTGGAGAGATAAGTGCACTCCCATGCAGGGATGGGGGTCCCTCGTCGCACCCCCCGAGGGGGGAGACACTGCCAACTTGCCTCCCATCAACAATGAAGTATTTGCATCGTCAGAAAACAATATAAAGCAACCGAAGCAAATGCCATTAAGAAAAGCCATCGAAGAAATGATCGCGTTCACCGCAGTTTCTAGCAAGCTCAAGCTCTGCTATTGGAGGATCCACCGACGAATGGAAAATCGATGTTTGGATGGTGGAATTTCGCTCAATTTTAGGAGAAACAACGGTGGAAAAAATTCGACTCTTGATCGTGGCAATTTTTGAAGAAAAAAAAAAAAAGAAGAGAGAAGCGAGTTTTGAAGATGCTCGATTCTCCGAAAAGTAAAATCCCCAACAGCAAAGTGCAGCTCAGCTCCCAACTTTTGAATAATTTAACAGAAAAAAGGAAAACATTAATTATTCTAATGGGTATTCGCCGCAATATTACCACGAGACATGGGTTGAATTTTTTTTTTTGGAAAAGAACCGCCAAATTTACGTGTACGAGTATTGTTAGAAACAAGCGGCAATTATATGCAGCTTTAATTTTAAAATCATTAGAAAGAGGCGCTAATATTTCGACATGACTTGCGTGTGGCAAGACAAAGCACACGACAAGGGTATTCTTATGAGAAACTACCACGTCTTGGACATGTTTTTCTACATGTGCTATTTAACGACCTCAAGTTGATCTCAAAGTATTTTCATCTTGTTTTAACGAAATATATTTAAGATGCATGGTGGATGATGTTCATGTGTAATTGTAAAACGCATGTCCAGAATATGTACAGCATGATATATTGGATTCCAAGGCTTATTCTATACATTTTCAAGAACCCCTTGTACGAATCAAGATCAAAATAGCCAGATATTTTACAAGATAATAGTTAATGAAATTTCAGCATATACTGGTATTTATAATACGAATACCAAGCATAATTCCCGACTTTTCCGAGGTGATAGAAATTCAGGCACATTTCCCGATTTCCCCGGCAGCTGATACAAGCAGAATTTAAGAATATGGCGAGCATTTAAATTTCGCAGAGATGTCAGAAGTGAATGTTTAATCTTTAAAGGTTCGTTTCCACGTGAGAGAAAATCCTGGCGAGAAACTCTAGAGATGCTCTCGATAGCAGTTCTTGCCAATGAACACCTCACGAGAGCAGCTGTCGAGAGCTAGACCGAAAATGTAGCACGTTTCCACATCAAGAAAACTCCATATTTAATATACTCTCTGCGATTGCCAAAGTGGACACGGTTTTGAGAGTGCTCGTGAAAACGTGCATAGAGAAATCGGATGAAAACAACTCTCAAATGGACAACCATCTGAGAGTAGCCATCGAGAGTAACGCACCTTTAGGGAAAATGTTCAATTAAGACATGAAACAACTATCGAAAGCAACACATATAGACATTGTATGTGTACTAAGTATGTGCTCAAAGGGAGCAAGTAAATTGATTTCCTTTTTTCTATAGTCTAACACAACTGACCACTGCGGGGTCAGCTAAAAATATGTCAACAAGCGCAATGGGCGCATGCAGTGAACACTGCATCTGGCTATCTAAATTTTTAAACTAGAAATGAAAGCCTACTCATCAATTTTAATCAAACGCGCAACTGCACGAGGACCCACTGGTCAGATGCAAAGTGGATCGATATGAATTCAAGAAAGCTCTCGTTCGTAACATGGTCAGTTCAGTAATTAGCATCCTCTGTGCATGCATGCTGCTTCTATATGGACTATGCCTATCTTCAGTGTTACAACAAAAAAAAAGTTGCACTGCTTATCGATTTTTCAACTGACCACCAGCTGGCGGCGTTCATGGCATGGCCAAAAGTTCATCAGGCGGCCAAAGCCGCCATTTCCTGAAATAATTTAAAAACCAAATTTGTAAAAGTGCAAAGGGGCTGACCCAGCATTTCCAATTTATTAGAAACCTGGGTAGATGCCAATCACAGCGCTTAGAAACCTTCAATATTTCCAGAATAGATGAAGATGACCACTAGGGTGCAAGCTTTAACAAGCCTTGCGTTTTAGATGCACATGCATGGACACTCCCTAACGACGTGCTAACATTAATGCAACATTTTAGCTAATTTACCTAATGAAAAATAAACTTTCAAGTTGCAAGAAACTACATGAAGTTTGTACAACGCTGACAACTTTATTTTAGACCATGAGGGATGGATGATATTGTGCTGTTGGAAGAATGATACAAGGTAGCGATCCAAGTTGCATGTTTAGAAAATACGTTTCTTGAATGGCACCTTGGTTTATTTTTATAACAGAAAGGACATTACTATGTCAGTAGAAATCCATCTCTAGTACAGTGGCGGCTGCCAAACGTATTGCATAAGCAGAATTTTCTTCGTTTTTTATTCTTAAAAAAGCAGGAGTTAGGAATTCATTCACGGTTTTTATTGGACACTTTTGATGTTTTATTCTGCCATGATAAAACTAGGTTAAATGTGTAATTAATGTATTTTTTTTAATTATATCGAAAAATATTGTATTAAAAAAAATTTGGAAAAATGAACGATGCAAATTATTCACGATTATCAAAGAATAATGGCGTGACAGACTTTGTTTTAATTTGCATCGTTCATTTCACTTTTTTTTTTTACTATTTTTTAAAAAAAACATTAAAAACTACATTAATTAAGCATAAAATATAGTTTAACCATTGCAGAATGACACATAACAATGTCTTTAATAAAAATCGCTCAGAAAAAAGAGAAAAAAAATCTCTAAATTCAGCTTTTTTAAGAATAAAAAACGACGAAAACTTACAATGAAATACTTTTTGGAGGATATTACTGATTTTCTTTAAGCATAACAATTATTGGTAAAGATTAATTAGGCTAGTGAACAAAAAAAAACAACCTGGGCTGATTTTCTGGGATCAAATAGCAAACGTTGATTAGTTGGAAAAACTAAAAATACCCTTAATTACCTTTTACCTTTAACGTGTTATTAAACAGAAGACATTTCCAAAATGAACCAGAAATACACTGAAATTTCCCTGAAACTGATCGAGTAAATAAAACAAACATTTTCGCAAATCTTCGCAGACCTTTTCATCTCCAATGCGAAAGATTTTGTTCATCTTAAAGATGTGGCACACGCAGCTCTCAATTTGTTTTCTTAGTATTAGCCCTAAATTGGGTCTGGTTAACCATTTGCACACGTTAATAATTCCAAGGGTGGCTAACCAATTCGCCATTAACTCCTTTCTGAGAATAACCTCGGCTCTCGCGAGCCATTTGATCCAAGATCTCGGACCACACGGTCTTAAACAGTTGCGCACGACCTAGGCAACGCTAATTAGAGGGCAACGTAGACACGTAGCAAATTTATGCAATTGGAAAAGAAGTATTGGTAAATTTAATCGGAATGCTGCCAGACAGCGCCACTTAATCGATTCACGGCTACTACCTGCATGGCTCATCCATGATGGCTGCGGTAATTCAAGGACCGGCAACGTGAATTTGACACGAATTTCTGTTTGGGAAGGGCAAGGGAGGGAGAGTGGCAAACATTTCATTATCAAATTCCAAGGAATTCTACAATTAAATGATTGTTTTAATGACTGGTAATGAACAAGGTAAACACTAGGCGACAAGGCACAAATGAAATGGTCGAAAATTTAAATTTCCTCCTGGCATGGCTTTTAAATCAACGGAATGATAGCGAAACTTCACAAATTTGGAAACGCCAAATTTGAAAGTACTAAAAGCGTGGACTTTGCCAATTACTTTTTTTTTAATTAGCAACAAAACGAGAACGAACAAACACGAAAATAACATTAGAATAATTTGTGTTTAAAATGTACTGCACTAATCAACTCTTTAGAAAAATAAAATAACCAAAATTATTTTTATTCCTTTTTCTCAGTCATGCTCACAAGTTTATGGACGGATTTTACTCACCAAAATTAAATTTAAAAATGTATTTTAAAAAAATAGCCGTGCTTTAATATTTGTAAAAATGTCACTGCACAGAGTATTTTTTTTTTTGCAATACTTTACCACTGACACAACAAATAAGAATCGCCATGGAAAGGTATGCTAGTCATTTTATAGGAATTGTTCAGATTTGTGTTAGTTCTAAAACCCTGCAAAACGCAGAAAAACGAAACTTCGATCCTATAAAAATAGGACAGATGACAATTGGCAGATTGGAGGCTTTATACTGAGCCCTTTAAAGGCTCAAGTGATTTTCGGTAGAACGTCTACTTGACAAAGGTCAACTAAGCCAATTAGAACCGAGCCTGGCGAGTGACCTAACTTAACTTAGTCTGGTGATTGACGTGACGTGACCTGACCTAACCTAACTCAAAAAAGACAACATTTGATCCTTACAGGACTCCGTACATTAGCGGTCTGCCCAATTGTCCTTTGCGGTTTTGTCTGGTTACAGCTACCATTTATCAACCATTTTAAAATAACTCTTAAAATGTATAATTTAATAGTAATATTGTAGTTCTGATTTGGTTTGGTCCTTTAACATCAATAGAATAAGCAAAGGTACCATGAAGTTTCAATGGTGTTTTACTTCTAATTGGAGGCATTTTATAATTGGGCATCTCAATACTAGCGTTTGTGTATTTTCTAGAAATAACTCAGGATTTCTGTCAGGATATTTCAGCTATTTCACAAGATCTGCAACCCACCACACCAGATATAAATCATTCAAAATTAGACCCGTGAGTTATGGATACATTACGTTCAGAGAAGCATGAACAAGAAGAAGCCACGGTTCTCCAACATGGCAACGGATGTATCGCAAATCCCCTTAACCCTTTTTATTCCCTTTCTTTTTCCTGTGTGTACTGGCGACAACCCTTTGATTACGAAACGACAGCACGGTTCCCCTCCCCGGATTTAATGCGCGGCTCCGACTCGCTCATGTTCTAATAAATAGCATGGCAAAAAATATTTAGAAAAGGCTATCAACAATACACCTTGCATCATGCATAAACAGATGGACAATATCAGTAAAGCACGAGGACAAACATAGGAAGACTTAAGGAAGTCTGAAATGTTTCTCTTTCAACAAAAAGTGGTTGAAAAGGTCTATGGAAGAATCATAACCATACCTAAAACCATAAACTTTAATCTGAAGCATAAACTTAAGTTTGGTTCGAGTTCATACTTGTCAAAACATACTGACCAGTAAACGTTTAAAGTCTTACTCTGAAAATACCTGATTCTCCAAATTGCTACATGCCATCATCATCATGTTTGATCTGGTTTAGCAATTTACAATGGGTTGTTGCTCATTGGTCAGCAAAGCACGAATCTCAGACAAAACCTCAAAGGACATTTGGACAAACCGATGATGTACGGAGGCCTGTAAAGGCTCAAGTGGTTTTTCAATAGAACGTCAACTAAGCCAGTACAAGAAAGACTGGCGAGTGACCTATAACCTAACCCAGCCCAAAAAGACAACATTTGACTCTTGAGGGGCTGGTAACATTATCGGTCTGTCCGAATGACCTGTTAGCTTTTGTCCGGATATTGCAAAGTACAAAGCTGTATGTTTGATTCAAATCTCAAAAGGACCTCGTATACATTTTGGAGCAAATGCATCCTATGTTTGAATTTCAAAATTTGAATTCCAGGTGAGATTTGCATTCATCTATGAGAAACTATTAGTTCTTGAGATGTTGACAATTTGTTGACCAATATACTGGCCCAAACTCAGCAGAAAACTACAATGTGCTTGGATTTTTTCTTGAAATTCTGGGCCCCAGTGCACGATGGGGGAGAAAAACTGTTATCATGGAAACATTATTTATATGAAGGGGTGTATCCCCCTCCCAAACCATCGTCACAAATCTGAGGGTTACCTTGGCAGCAAGGGACGAGGCTTTTAGTCATTTGGTTCAGGTTAAGACCTCGCCAACTCCAGCCGTCCTACGCGACTGGCCACACCAGGAGCTACAACAAAGGCAACTTCCTCCCGGACATCATCTGGACCCCCTCCCCGCCAGTCTGAGCTGGACCCGTCACCAAAGGCTTCCCCGGAGCAAAAACTGACCCCAGCATCCCCGAGGCATAAGAAGTATGGATTTTGCATAATCAGCATCCAGTAAGGTATGGCGGGTCTCCTCTCCCCGGCCGTGCATAAACAACAACAACAACAACAACTTTAACCACCAGAACCACGAACAAAAGCGCGCCATTTATCACGGGGGTAATCACGCGCTGTCCAGCACCAGGGTGTACCCCGCGTCGGGGGAAAAGGAGCACGGAGGAGCTGTGCACTGTTCAGACAGTCGGTAAAAAACAGACTGGCTGGCTGGCTCCTTACAAAAATAATGAAAGAAAAATATAGTAAGCAACGCGTACACACATGCATACATTAAAGAAATGCATACATTAGGAAAGCCATCTAACATTACAGGTTCATTCCACTGGCCAGCCGTCTGCGTGCACCCCTCGCAGCACCCTAGCGGCCCAAAACATCACCCCCCCCCCTTTTCCTTCAACCCTTCCCCGCCTGCTTATGCACGTATGCAAAAAAAGCAAGCTGGCATAACGTTCAAAATCAACACCATAAATCTGGCCCAAGTAAGATTTCTTTGCAGGAATTTCGGCCTCGGTGCATTTCTTGCATTCACAGACAATGACGACGGTATAGCAGAAAACAAGAGAGAAATAGCTCACTACCTGGGCCTCCCTCCAATCTACACTTTCGATAAATTTCAACATGTTTTGCCATAAAGACTTAATTTCCTGAAATTTTTGTGAATTTCAGTAATTTTTTTTTAATAGATACTGGGGCCACACAAGTTGTTTTCCGTGGAACAAGACGCCGAGCAAAACTGTTAAAACCCCTGATTTGTAAAAAAAAAAAACTGGCCAACTCGTGCTTTGGCTAAACTTTTTTCTGTGATAGGAGTGTTAAAAATCCAAAAACTTTTTGGAAACGATATGTGGCAACAGTTTGGAACTGCATTGGAAGGAATCATTTCTTTAAGTCATATCTCCTTTATAATGCACAATGAGTTTTTCTTATTACAGTCGAACCTGTTTATCTCGAAATTTCTGGAATTCCCTACCTTTACAATATAAATTCAGTGTATTTTCCATGTATATCTCGAAATATGTTCTTCCAAAACCTCTATTTCTCGAATTTCCAACAAGCCTCAATTTCAAAAATCGGTGTTCCTTCAATAGATAGCACACATAAAAAATGGGGTTTGTCCAGCTATGTACATACATATAGTACGTATGTACTGAAAACACGTGTTACGTATACCTTGAAATAATAAAAAATGTCGTTCGTAAAGGTATTTTCTTTTAATATGTAGACATAATGGAAAAAATGCTATACAATAGACATTTCAACCTGTTTATCTCGAAATTTGAATCCTTCCCATGGAATTCGAGATAGGCAGGTTCGACTGTATTTCGAAAAAGATTTTAATTTCTTCCAGCACAAAGCCTTCATCAGGTGATAGACCACAAAAGAAACCCTCTAAATTAACATAATCAATTTGACTGTAATTAGCCTTAATCTATACATGACACAGTTGGAGGAAAGTTAATAAAATATGGCAGTGGAATAAATGAAACCCCATTTTAGTCATTATATTACATCTGACCACTTGATGATGATAATTGTTGATTACGAAGTTGTGACAATGCCGTATGTAAGAATATTTTAGTTCCACGGAATATGGCAGCAAAAGCTACATAATACAGGTTTTTTAAACTTATACAAAAGTTTTTAAGGTCCATCTACACACATCAGTTCCCAGTCAAACATAGTCTCAAAACGAACGGCACTGCGTTGGACGTGTGCAAATCCTTTAACAGAAAATAATACGTGGGGAAGAATGAATGGAGACTGAAAAAAATCCAGGCAACTTGTTTATCCGTTTTGACACATAACGAAAACGGAACAGACACATAACGGGTGCCACACTAATTACTGCCTAAATTCATATTACAAGGTGTCCAGTAAATTAGCTAGAAAAAACTAAAGTATTTTTCAAAGCCCCACCCACGTCCAATTACCAGAAAAAACTGGCATATCTTTTAACATAATTTCCGACTTTTCCGAGAGGATACAAATTCAAGCACATTTCCCTATTTCTAAGGCTGCTGGGCACCCTGTACTTATGCATGTTTAATGTACTTTAAAACGCAGTATTTTCTAAATTAAAAATATAATGCTGGTTGAAGTCATGATTTTAGTAATATGGAATGCAAGTGGCATTGAGATCTTAATTGGTTTATGATGCAACATTCGACATTTAATGACCAGAGCAAAGATATTTGCTTAAGGCTTTTTTAAGAAGGAAAGAATTTCACAGGTAATGGAGTACAGAAAATGCTAAGCGTTCCAGATATTTTCGTGCTGATTTCAAGAAGAGTGATTGTAATTGATATGAGATAAAAAAACAAATTCCAGAACATTGAATTTCTGACTTCATTGAATGTACAAACAATTTCTGTAGTCAAAATATTGAAATGGGTGTTGAGCATTTGCTATAAATTCTCTACACGCGTTCAACTTTAAAGCGTACATTTTCATTTCCCAATTCGAGTGCATTGATGTCATTTTAATTTGACATTCAAGCACTAATGGTTCTGTAATATTTACAAGTAGAGAACTTGGAGAAAAAAAGAAAATCGCCCAGTCTGCCTCGGCTCTCCTTCGTAAAACAATGATGAAAGATGACCATCCGTACTTGTTACCATAGTAATCGGACGCATGGGCAGGGCCAAGTCTGGCGCAACATTAGCCAGTCGGGATAAAGTACCTTTGAGCACAACCATGCACTTATTTGCGAGTAACAGAATCTGCTCGGGCAATTGCGAAGCGGCAGATTAATGGAAATTAAATTCCTGGCCGGCGATCAATAATTCCGGTGCGAGTCTGACCCAATCCACTCGCTCCGCTGTGTACATAGACCGAGGCTGAAAATGCACAGTCCACGAGTGACCACGGCAACATTCCAAGAATTAATATTGTCGTGTGTATTCAGGTGGGAGAAATCGAGATGGGAGAATAACTAGGATTTAATGAAATATTTTGGAGTTGGAAAACTATGCATGGTGCTATCCATCCAAAGAAAAAAAAATCAGATACTTGTGAAATATTTCAGATTGTTTCAAAACAAGGGGTTAAGGCAAACTCAAAAAATGATGGCAATTCCAATGCTGCTTGTGGCCAAGAAAAATCTTAGCAAAGATTCGATCGTATTACAAAGCAGTAGCCGAACAAGTTTTTAATTACCACCTCTGGATTTGCCAGGCTATGCAAAACAGAAGCTACGGTAATCTGAAGCCCTCGAAGAGCGTCTCGTGAGACAATAATAGGATGAAACCAATTCTCTGAATTGTATGCCACATGTGAAGCATTTCAAAAATTTCGTTGCAATTCAAAAGAGACATTATTAGCTTGGGCATGTGAACCAACCTTTCTTTTAAGTCGGTATTTTCAACAGTGCCTTTCGAAAGGAAAGCATATTGAACTTTAAATTCCTTTCGAGATTTAAGGCAAAGAGTTATCGTGGTTTGATCTAGAAAACTTCATATACATTCAAATCTGATGATCAATCGACCAACAATATATGAAATGTCCAGAATAAACGGATATCTGGATCTAAATGCACTTACAAAAATTGTGCAACTGGCTGCATTGATTGTACTGATAGTCATACATCCTAATATATAAAATGCGCACACAAAAATCCACATTAAAGCACTGCAACAGCTGTAGTAACTTGGCCACCTGCTTAAACCTTGATAATGATCTAAACAATTTACCTTTTTAATGGATTATACAAAAGCAAAAAGAAAATTTGTTCACACCAAGCGTTAACAGTGTGTGTTCATGAAAATAATTCACTTTGGCTTAAATGAACTCAAAAAAATAACGCGATATGAAGAGTAGTATGCAAAATTATTCAACAAATTTAACTCGCATACAATTAAATGCAAAATCCGTCCGTAGTAATTACATGCATATTATATCACAAAAACATACGTTTCGCAGATGCATTTGTGCAAATCACCTGCAATATTCAACCATGATATCATGTCTTAATACAATCGTTTTGTGACCATATTTAAAACCATCAGCTTTCTGAATTAACAGTGTGACATTTTTTTTATTTTGCCTGTTAGAATCTAAATGTGACTGCGACTGTAATGACGTAGTAAAATCAGCAGTCAGGGGTCATATGTAATTATTTGGGGGGTGTCAATCCATTTTGTATCGTTGATCGAAGATTTTATTTTGAGTTTCTCGTTGAAGATGAACATGAGCATCGTCACTAAGATATAATAAGGAGAATATTTTGCAACGAAAATTTCTTCTTAAAATCATTCAACTCCATGAAAGTTATTATTGATTAATTAGTTTTGTTTTTTAAAAAAAACGATTACATTGAATTCAGAATGCTTGATCTTGGTTTATCAATTGCAACGAGAACTGTATACAGGCTGTAAAATCCTGGAGGACAATTTTCCTAATTCTCTTCAAATTCTATTTCTATAGACTCTCTTAGGTCTACCGCTTCCTTGTTACCTCTATTCAAACAAAGTACAAAAATGTGCATAACGTTTCTAATTTTATAAAATCAGCACAAATCAAAAGTTAAATTTCAATTTCATCCCTGGTAATTGCTTAATATGTTTGCATGTGTAATTATTAGGCAGCAACTAATCCAAAGAACGTGAGCATTTAAGCATGTTGCTAACACTGCTCAAATTGGCTAATTATGACACTTGCTTTAAGTCATGCAAAGTAAATCATTGTCTTACCTCTGCTGATTCCAAATCCTTGTTGTATGACTTGGGAGGAAACCGCATGGCCTATATTCAATAAAAACTTTTTTAGAAGTGAATTGAGTATCAGAACATACATGCAAGGATGGAAGAAACAACTTAAACCCACAATCGACCGCACAAATCAAATTTTTTTCGAGCACCACTTATTCTATTCCATACCTCTTATCATTTTGTGGTATTTTATCATGTATTATACACAATTACGATTTGCATACAAATGTATCAAACGTATTTGTGCACCTCTAGAATAAAAGCAAATACATCTAGTGTTGATCGTTTTGCAAAATATGTCCTTAGTTTTATACAAAACGATTCTTTAAAGCTTTTTAGGACAAACACTTCTGTAAAATAATACTGCTGAACTATTTTTTTTACAAACGTGAATCTTAAAATTTCATAAGCCTGACAGATGTTTCATTACACATAGCCAACAACTTACAAGAAAAATCATTCTTAAAGCATGTTCCATATTCGTCAAGTTGTTACATCGTAGCTACACATGCTTCCGGAACAATCTTCTTATTGAAGCGCATATAGTTATGTTAACACAGAACATGCAAACTTATAAAATAGGTAAGAAGGTTTTAAAACCATACTCTAGGTATAGCATTATACCCAGAAAGAATCAAGTATAAAAACAGGATTTAACAGGAGATCGATTTCTACATTTAACCAATCATCAAATGTAAAATTCTTATTTTTCGTTCAATTTATACTATCAGATTTTGTTTTAACGATATGATGCAGTGATTTGGCATTAATCATGAACCCAATGGTACATTTTAAGTGCATAGCGTATTTCAAAACACGTAAATTATCAAAATCGATTACCTTGACCGACTGGTTGTGAATTTCCAGACAGAAAGTAATTCTTTGGTGAAAGGCAGTTTGAGGTTCCTTCGTTGAGTAAATATCAATGTTGTCCTTTGACTGCATGAATCCTTTTTCGTGTTCGACGCTAGCTTCGATGACTCCATCCCTGATCGCCTGCATTATAAAACAACCGTTTAGAATGCTAACATTTAAATACAAAATAATGCAACAGGCAGCAAGCACTTACTTTAGCTACAATGTATTCGGCATCTTCTGGACTGTCTAATTGCAATTTTTGAGCAATGTCACTGAAAGAAATTTTGCTATATGACAGCGTGATCATACGAACTCCAGTCTTGATAACGTTGTGACGTAAACGCAAGATGAGAGTGAACGTTTCATCAGCTTGAAATTTTGGACCAAAATTTTCCAAGACTTCGTTAAACATGCTCAAGTTTCCAGCACGAACAGCTTAAAGTGATAGAAATTAATAATGATTGTTTTGCTAATTATTAACAAGTAATAAATTCCCTTAAAATTGAAGGGGGAAAAGATCAATAAACACTCACCTTGAGTCAGTTGAAAATATGGCAGCAACGAGCGCCTTAAGGAATCTTGCCTGAAGAGGGCTCTGTCGGGAATATCCCCTAGCAATAATTCCACTGTTATAGCCAATTTATGGACCTAAAGGAAGTGCATTGAATTAAATAAATGCACAATTTGCTCAAAAGGTTGTAATGCTAAAAAAGCAAGTATCTCGCAAGTACTGTTTTAGGAAAAAGGTCTTTAAAATCTTCTCGGAACAACTAGTTTTCAACCAGTTTTGCTTAGCAATGTTAATAGTTTAATTAGAGCTATCTGGTGAACGTCATCATTATTTTGCATTCTATTTCACACATCTCGTTGGATTGACATTACGTCTATTTACATTAAACAAGAAAACCATAAACCGACTTGAAAATAGTATGTAATATTGCAACAAAGGTTACATCGCTTGCTAATAGTGTCATTTGTGTGATCAGCATCTTACTAGTCTCACGTCTATTTGAGAAATCATACTTTACTGGTAAGTTTGCTTTTCATTTATTTGGGGAATTGTTAACAAATAACTTCAATTTCATCCAAAACATTCTAAAATGTGGGCAGAACCCGATTAGGAAGTTTCCTCCAGTAAGAAGTCACTGAATGTAATTCAATAAGCAACTGCATCAACTTTACCGTCTGTTTGAATCCTACTGCTGTGTGCTGGGGAGCTTTCCGAATAGCTTGTAAAAGGTTTTTGTGAGCTTCTGAATATTCCAACTGAATGGCCTTAATTCGACCTAAGAAAATACAAATGGAACAAAAATATAAATTAAAACTAGCTAACCACAATTATGACACATCTAAAGTCAGCATAAGAAATGCATACTGAATTCATTTTAATAAATGGTTGAAGACACAAATTTATATTTGCCCTTAGAGGAATGATAACACATTTACATGGTCCTTGATATTTGTTAACATTTTAGAAAAATGAACATACATTCTATTATTTTGGGTTCTTGTCACATTTAATTCATTACTGTGTTTTTAATAAGTGACACTAGCTTTCTTATAATGAACCATATTCAGATTTTGACACAGACAGCATAGGGCAACTTAGATCTTCTACAACAACCATGCAATATACAGGGTGGGCCAATTAAAAGTAAGCCAACTTTATAAAAATCGTAAAAAGGTTATTTGATAATGGTATTTAATAAAAATTTGTACAAATATTGTTTTTCTCTTTACTTTCGAATTGCCCTCGTTCACGTTCTTTTTTAATGAC
>JAQGAE010002764.1:0-16694 GCA_034696685.1 Julus scandinavius | reverse complement strand
AAGGTAGTCCAGAGAAAAAATCTCTGGAAGCCTGGAAATAGACAATCCAAGCTAAGGCACCTAGTTTCTGTCTTAATTCTTTGGCATTTCAAGTGATTTTTACAATTATCCAATTTTTTTAAGAAAAACTTAGTAAGAATCCAAAATGAAACATTCGAATTTGAATTTTTGCCAAATATATCATAATTCCAAAAATAAACAGCATAATAATAACATTTTACAACCACACTTTTGTAACATTGCCAGCATTTGGTTTAGCTTGAAAAGTATATGCATATCTGTTATGTTATAATTTAGAAAAACAGTCATTTATTTAATAAATTACTTTGTATGCAATGTGCTACTCGTAAAACAATTCTTGGCCATTTTTACATTTAGTTATAATAGAGGATTGACAAACGTTTTTGAAAACGGGCCAGCTTGGAAATATTTTAAGTCTTGCGAGCCAAGATAAACATAAACCAAAATCTTGGATATATAAAACTAAAAATATTCCGATTAAATCGTGTCGTAATTTGATGAAGTTGGATGTCAAATTGATATAAGGTTGTCAGGTCCAATGTTACGTTACATTGGACCGGATATGGCCCGCGTGCCGCTGCTAGTGATATTTTCTTTTCGTTTATAAAGTGTACAATGTATAATGATACATTAGGAGTGTTCGACGAAATTTTGAACACTCATTCGTAGAAAAAACAATTGAAACAAGAGGGGTGAAAAGGTAAAAAATAAGCTTTGTACCAATGTAAACTTCACTGGTTTTGTATGAATAGCGACTCCACTTCAGCTATCCAAAAAAGGAGAAAGCAGTTGTCCATCGATCCGCGCAGTCATCGAGTGAATTTTTCACCTGCTGGGGCACCAATTACTCTTCCGTGACCTTCTTACATCAGATTGCATTAAAGCAAAGTAGCCGTGGTGTGTTCATACGCAATAATATCGACTTTGATGTCAGGGATGAAATAAAAAATACCCAACAGTTAATAGAAAAAGCACGACGAGAAAACGCCCATTGATGGACCAACAATAGAATTATTAACCATACAGGTAGAGAGGCATCGTGGAGTCCATTACCAGTCAATGCAAATAAAATTACTCTCCAACCGAGATGTATGCAGCTGAAATGCAAAGCGCCCAATGTGCCACACAGACACAAAAGTAAAGGGAATGTTAGCCTTAATCGGCCCTCGTGTGGCGAAAATTAAATATTTACATTCCCTTAATGGATTATTTTATAGACATCGATTAAGAGGCCTGCAAGGCCTATACATGAAGTTAAAAATTATTTGGTCTGAAAACGGTCGATATTTGCATAGGTGTTGATGCAACCAGTGTGGAAAACACGTGAACATTTTCTATACAAATGGCTAGACCTGAAATTAGACATACAGTGGAACCTCGGTTTACGAACTTAATCCATTCCTCTGCCCTGTCGGTAAACCGAATCCATTTTTCCCATTGCAATTATTATAAATCCAAATAATGCGTTCATTGTCCCAGAATGTTTTTTTACACGTTATGACATGTGTGGGAATAATACAGAAAATAAATAAATATAAGAGTAATATTATAAGAAAGTAGTTTAATATATACATCCATGATTTCCAACATTATAGGAAATAAAAACACCCACGTGGTTGCTGTGAATCAAGTTCATTCGCAGATTCTGTTTCAGAAATTTACTTTAACAAACATTGTTTCCATAGGAAAATTTGTATTCTTATATTCTATTCTGTTGTTAATTATATGATTTAAGTCTCAAATCGACGTCATCAATGGATTGCCATCCATATTGCATCTGCAGTTAGCGTGGATAAAACAAGAAACTAACTTTTGCCATATTTGTAATGTAGGCTATATCCTTCAAATTAATACTGATTTTAATTTAAATCCTTGGAAATTCTAACAATTTTTTGATGTTTCTTTAATCTTTTATTTAGTAAAACATATCCGTAACGAAGACGTTCTGCTGGAACTAGTAAAACAATTGCAAAAACTCGGGCCTTTGATCGGTGGTCCAGAGAAATGTGCTCGTGAACTGAAGCATGGTTCGTAAACCGAGGTTCCACTGTATATATTTAGCTCCAGATCTGGGACAAGTTGAAAAACTTCAAAGATTGCCAGTAACTTTCAAAATGATCACCCTATTGTACCATCGTTAATGTATTGAAATAGTTCACTTATTTCACCTGTTTCTCAGAACCTCCCATAACAGCTTATCCCCGAATTAAAGGTTTAAGATAACAATTCCAAAAAATTGTGATTAATTGATGAGGTGTGCGGTATACTGAAGAGGGGGGCGTCTGTTTATACTCCGGATGCATGCAGGTGGTTATTAAATGCATTCATGGCAGTATTAAATTATGAATGGGGAAATACAGTATATGAGCGTATAAAAAACAAGCTATTATTTAATTCTAGCGGGATCGATACCCGGCATAGACTGCATTTTTTTTTTCGTGGCCTGCTGGTGTGGTCATTTCTGGTCTGCCTCTCGTCCTTTTGAGCATACAAAAACATAAAAGAGACGAAAGGCAATATCACCTGCTCCCACTTTTCGTCTTAATCAACAATTGATTCGTTTATGAACACTTGTTCCCAAACACGTCATACAACAAAAATATTTACAGCAGCCATAAACGACCCATATGAGAAATTAATTATATTTGCTAGCCCAATTGAAAAAAATGGTTCAAAATACGTACGGTCAGTCCAATAAAATGGACATGTATAGACAATGTGTATGTCCAAATATGTTCAATTTATATATGTATGGTAAAGGTGACACTTTTTCGCCATATGACATCACCGTTAATGTCGGTAATTTACACTAAGAGCAACTTTAATTGGAGTTGGTGCAATCTACCATAAGTGGTATAAGTAAAAAAAATGAAGTGCAACTGGTTAAACATGTAACTAAGTTAACCAAAGTGGAAATGTTATACAAGATGATGCAAACACCATAAATGGAATAGATTTAACCACAGCTGAATCATGACTGAATCCACTGAATGAAAAATTGACTGTTCAACATTTAACATCGTCGTTTCTTTGCCAAACGATCTCGCAAAATTGCAAAAATCTCTTTGCACGACAAAATTGGTTAAAATTTCGACAATGAAAAATGTACGGCATCAGTACTTTTTTTTTCTCCAAATGAAAAATAAGTGTGGCGTCGCGATGTCACCCAATGTCTAACTATGCTATACATGTATAAGGATTCGTTGCTGCTGGATCATCGCACTGCAATTACCCTTATTTCTTCGCTCAATGTTTCGGCGAAAAAAAAGAGTAAAAAGCCATAATTTACTCATCCAATTGTTCGGTAATAATGTAGGCTCGTTCTCCTCCTCCCACATCAAATCTCGGTTGTTTATCGCCTCAGTCAGCTTTCACGCATGAAGACGCCATTGCTCGAAATGTCATAGAAATCGCTCTACTTGTATAGCGAAAGAAAAAAAATATATCTGTCTATACAGGGGTAAAGCAAAATTTCAACATCCATGTTTTAAATGATTGGGGAAACATTGATATCCTGGACATGGCACATGGTACGTTTTTTTATATCAAGAGATGTGTATACTATTTCCACAACGAAAACTGAGCCTCATTCCAGTGATAAGGAAAAATATATCATTTCTATTGTGAATACAAGTGAGACAAAAGAGCAAACTCACAGCACAACTAAGCATATTTTCAGTGGACAAGGAGGAAATGGTAACATGAAACGTCTTGAACATTTCTTGGGCTGCTTAATTAACAAAATTAGGTTTAATTTGACACACTATTAGCAACAAATTTTCTTTAAAACACAAATATAAAGTCTGAGACATTGGCTTCACTGTAATACAAATATGCTATGCAGGTGTAAAAGCAACCCCTGAAATTGGCTTTACGATGCTTCAGTTCACGAACACATTTCTTAAGACCACCAATCAAAGGCCCGAGTTTCTACAATTGTTTTACTAGCATTGCAGAACAGATTTTTAGCTAATCTAACACCTGACTTATTCCAAAAATATATCAGTATTTGAAAAATGAGCAAAATTCAAAAATTAAATAAATGAATATGTCGTAACTAAATTACAACGCCCAATTGTTTCTTATCCGACACATTTTCCATCCCCACACACCCTCAAAGTTAACTATTATTACGTATGATGAATAACAATTTCTCCGCATTGTCGGTTTTTGCCAATTGTTCAATTTGGAAGCCCAGCAGTTAGTTCTTTTAGTTCTTCTGTCTCCTGCTGGGATATTCAATCTTGACGCTAAAAGCGTAGCATCCATTCGCCGCATCAAACAATTTTTTTTATTTTATTTTCGTTTTCTTAAAATCCATTTTGCACAGCCAGTGCACGTGCTTTCAAGAGCCGTTTCTCATTGGTCTCAAAACTAGTTTCATGAAACGCTGTTCCGTCCAATGAGAGTGGGAGAAATCAATCGAAGGACCAACCAGAAGTTAGAATGGCGCAAAATGAAGGAAGAACCTGAAGGGAGGAAACCAACCCCTAGGCTAATGTTAATCAGGAGGAAAAATGGCTCAAAATAAACCCGAGCCAAATAGGATAACTACGATGAGGATTCGAGTTGAATCAATTAGGCGAGAAAATTGGGAGAAATTGGATTAGACAGAAAAATCAACAAACGAATAGTATGAACGGTGATGGAGATTAAATTAAACAGATCACGCCGATGTACGCATATTGGCGTTTTCATGACAAAATCATCCCCATTAACCAATCCTTAAAAGAATAAATAAGACAATTAACCTAATGTAAGTCAGATAGAATCAAGCATCCACAAAATAGAAAATTTTAATTCTGAGATATAGCAGCACTTGTTTATAAAAATCAGATAAAATTTAAAAAAGAGTAAATATTAGCCACGAAATAGTTTTCAACCTAGTTTGGTTGCATAAATTTTATCCAAATCTGTTGCATGTGCGCATGCGCTCGCTTCATAAACTCAGATTTCAACCAAATCTAATTTTTACTAAAAGATTGAAATTGAAATCCATTTCGTGACTAAAATTGTTGAAATGTAAATAAGGGAGAATCAAACAACATTTTTTATCAATTCTCTCTAATAACAAAAAAATCTAAACAAACCAAGTTGAGAGTGGAAACAAATGTTGCAAATTGGAGATATTGCATTTTTTAAGTTAGGAAGATTAAATTGTATGAGTAAAATGTCCATGCTTAAGTTTCTTTCAGTAATGCATTTGCAATACCACCTCAGTGTTAAATATATGACATGAAAATGAGCCTAACTGATGATCCCAAATTCGCATATGGAAAAAAAATCGAGGAAATTGAGCTAGTATAGAATGAAAGGATGTGCAGTGTACGTGCTCAATGAACAAACAAGTGTTAAAAAACCCTGAATTGAGGTTAAAATTGTGAAACAAAATATAAGGTGTGAAGGCGGACCTCATCGGGTGGAAGAGTAAAGAGTACAAAACGTGAGCTACCAAAAAACTACGTACTTTGGATAGGGTTAACGGAGCCATAGCGGATGCAAAAAGGAGTGTGAGAAAAAAAGGGGATAACTCGTAACTAGATATTCCTTTGATGGCAAAAATAGCCTTTTTTATTTAAAAAATCGTATGTTCATTTCAAATAATTTTTTTGCCAAAAAAAAAAACATTAAAAAAAATGAAGTAAATGTTGGGGTTAAATTCAATATTTACCAAAAAACTGGCATAATAGAAAGAGTTAGGACACGTGCAACGCGTGCCACGAAAGTACAAGCATACAACACCTATTCAAACAGCTAAAACTCACCAAAATGAATGGTGTCACTAATTGAACAAGTTATTCAAATTAGCAGAACAAAGACAAATTAATTCCAAAATGCAATTGCGGTGGAATTCTAAAAACTTGATAATATACTCGTAAATTGTAATATACATACACGTGATATGGACCCTTATACTCATTCCCTTAGTGCAGAATTTCTTTTATAGAATTTAAAACGTTTAATAACTGTTCTAATATTTTTATGGCATTTTATATAGTATTAGGTACCTTCCGGTTATCTCGACCTCACTTTTCGGTTATGTGGACTTCATAAAATTCATTTTAACCTAACCTAACTTAACCTAACCAAACGTAAGAAAGTTAGGTTAGGTAAGGTTAGGTTAGGTTGGGTTGGGTGAGGTTAGTTTCACGAGATCGAGATAACTGGAAAGTACCTAGTATTACTTAAGTGCCTGCACGATTTGAGCTTTAATTTAAAATGTTGACCCAAACTCATTTTTGCAATTTAGGCTCACTTGTTTTTACAAATTTAACACAACACAAGACTTTCCAGGAACACATATCGCGTTCTAGAAAAATGAAACTGACCATTGTTTTCTTAACAACTGCAAGTCTTATCTGCAGAATCTCATTTAGGTCAAGCATCCAAAACAACTAACTTATCTTCGTAATTTGCATATACGCAGAGCTCAAAAGTGGAAATCTGTTCCAGAATTCCATCCTCCGTTCTTTTTTCCCATCCTTGGCCTGCATGCGATGGCGCTATCCCACAATGCATTTTGGCTGGGGCTCGCACTGGCTCTTCAACCTATAGCATCGCGTCTATGGAAGCGCAATGCTGACTAATTCAACATCCCCAGAGCCAAGCGGAGGCACTTCATTTCAAACAGTTCGCGAAACCACGGTTTTTTACACGCCAAATCCTTAAAGACCACGGTGTAACATTCAAATTCGTCACTTGCTGTGGAAATGAGGTAAGGAAATACTCAATTTTTAATAATATAGTTGAAGATGAATTTTAAAATTTCTGAGAAGAATCATCTTCGAGTTGTTGATTTATCAGTCTTGCCTAACTTTCCCAAAAATAGCAAGTACACAAATTATTGTATAAGCTGGGTGAAAATTTGTATAAAAAAATATATATAACTGAGTACTGCATCACGTGGACCCAACGTGCGTTTGTTTTTCTAGATCCGACGGGTGTTTTATGAGGGTGAGAAGGTGAGTTTTATCACCACCCGCATCACCACCTTGTTACTTATACTCACCTTCGCATCCACCATCCTTCCTCGTGGAAAAAAAACTGCATTAAAAATAACGTTGAAAAGTTAAAACGATTATTAAGAAGGCAACCCAGTGCACGCCCACTTTCTTAGGAAGACGGGAAATTAGATCGGAAATGCAGTTTTAGGTATTTCAACGAGGAATATGGAAATGTACGCCCAGCGTGCGAAATAATAATGAACGTGAAATGAAATCGAAAATTCAAATTGGGTCGCTTTTCTTGCACTGAATAGGCCCCTTGGCTTTCATCTCGATTGGCGGTATCTTGGAATTTCATCCCCCATTTCTCATGTTAAGAAATATATTCTAACACATTGTCCAGAAAATTTTAAATGACAGATCAGTAACGGATATTATGATGGCCTTTGCATCTATCGGGAATTAAGACATGCAAAATACTTGCCAATGAATGTAGGCCGTAAGTGTGTAGTATCCAAATGCATGATGGATTTAAAATCCAAATATGCAAAGAACTCAGATTATTCTTTGTAAAGAATTTAGAATAAATAATTCGATTTTTTTAATTACATAAAAGATGTGAATTCTGTCTACATCTGGTTTTCATCTGTTGAAGTCCCAAATAACGTTACAAATTATCCATGAAATAAGACAAAATTGTAATAAGCAAATATATACAAAATTACTGTTTTATAAATATTTTGGTGATTATTTTTCTGAAAACTTGGCATTAGAATAAACTAAAAGATGTTAAAAGAATTTGAGTAGGCGTTAAATGTAATGAGTGCTAAAACATGTTATATTAACCCTTTATACGATTAAGTAATCCTATAATATTGAAATCATACTACAGATATATGCCCCAACAATAATTACAAGTATTCTTAGCATTCGTTCATTGTTAATTTTATTTTTGATACCAAGCGTTATAAACAATTTGATCATTTATTATACTGTCCTATCCCTGGCCATTTTTTAAAGGAATTAATTTGCATGTTAAGTAAACAAACGTTCCCCTTCCGAATAATAGAATACTACAGTGTGCCCAATCCATCAAGGTAATGTTTCACCATGTAAGCTGAACGTGTAGAGATCTCATTATGTAGAGATATTTTGCGAAAAAATTATAAATTGCAGTACATCATATGTGCAGTTGTTTAATCCCATTTTAAACGTTATTCAATAGTTCATGTACAAAATATGAAATTGTTGGCCTATGAGTATAGTTGCATCCTGCCATCGGCCCTTCCATATATGCAAATTTTAAGTGGTCTACTGAGTCCTGACAAGCCTAACTCAAAATTCCATGCACTGGAATGTACTGTAAGTTATACCTATGCTTATAAATTAAATAAAGTAAACCTTTAATAATTCATTCATTCATTTTTCTTGTCAATTTGAAACAAACAGTACGCTTTAAAGTACTTTTAATGAAATTCATCATTTTGAATGCGTTTTATATGATAATGTATATACAGCACACGCATGCATGCAAATCACGAATGTACATATCTACTAATTTTCAGTTTTTGTGACTAGCACTACCTTTTCCACTGCACTTGTGTACATTATAACCATATCTGGAACCTATACATATATCGCCAGTTAGGTTTGCCCGTCTGTCCTATATATAGGAAGAGATCAGCGATAAGCCCATGCAATGCAGACGTTTAATTCAATGACCACCGGAGAAATGACCGTTTAGAAAAGGTTAAAGAAAGAGAAATCGAGGCAGGGAAGATAACCGTGGAGGAAAAAAAATCGAAGAAAATATACGACAGCATTGCATAAAAGTGACAACACTAATATCAAATTAACGAAATGGACCCAAATAACAAATATTAGCAAGATTATGAGCATTACCGTATGGTTAACCCGGTCGCATAATGAAAGAAAAATTTGGGAAACTGTCTATATTTGGGAGGATTAAGCCTATATAGTCAAAGAAAGAATCCGGACAAGTGTTTTTCAAAGACTGATAACTGAACATGGATTCTTGTAATTAATATTGTCTTGTCTTTAGAAAGCCTTTTCCATTTCATTTTCAAGCATTCACTATTCAAGAGTGCATAATTTAAATATTCATGGCATGCATGATTTATTGAAGTACCGTATACAGGAAAATAATAAGAGGTAGTCTTGAAAACGAAGTATTATAGTAAAATATATAGATAAATTATAATCCCCATATTTTTGGTTTTAAAGTCGTTAATTTTGCATGAAAGGTGATCTATGTATTTATTCTAGAGAGGCTTGCGAAACTAAATGTCCGATGCATGGCTTGATAGATTTAAGTGTGTATTCATAAATGAAAAGAAGGAATAACAAATGTTTTCTAAATAAAACATGTTCTTGGTATATGCATTGCAATTTTTAGAAACTTTTAATAGTGTGTATTTACCTTATACTGGAGATACAATTTTTAAACATTAATCTTTAAATTATTAGTTTTAGTATATTTTATGAATAAGTATCATTTTCACACAGGTTGATCACTTTTGCGCTAAAAACAATCCATTTACTTCTTTATTAGAGAGGGAGGTCCTTTAATTTTGGGGAAATTTTAATAAGGTAACATACACCTAATACTGCATATGCGATGTTTCTTGTGAAATTCGGCAAAAAAATGATAACACGATAAGACGTTCACCATTAATAGCAAGACAAAGCAATACTAAATTTCCTTACTTATGAGGGCCCTTTCTAGAAACGTTGGTGAATTTTCCCTAAGGTTTCGACATAAATACGATCTTAAAAAGTATGCTCAAGCTGGTATAGTCCTGTATGATATACTTAATCTCAAATCTCACTATTTTTCAACAATTCATATCCAAGTCCATGAAGGCATACGCCTTTTGGGTTAAGGCTTGTTCTACATATGCTTTCACAATTTTTCAAGAATTCCTTTCAATACGTGCATTGGATTCACTGACAATTTTTTCATCCGCAGGTTGGGATTTAATTTGGCAAGAAAAATCGACCGTTAGTCAGTGTCAAACCTCGCTCCCTATACACGCGGCCGTTGATTCAACCCGTAAAAGTGCTTCAAAACCTGACCATCATGTTTGAACTGCCCAACTGCCACCACGCGGCAGAAGTGAAGCGACACGCGCGGGGTCACGGGGTTACCCAGGAACTTTCCCCGGGACCGCACCCGTGCCTATCCCACCCGCGGGTCCCCGTGCAGTCCAACGGTATTTCCTCGTCCTCCTCCCACAAGTCCTGCGGAAACTTGGGGTCATCATCGACAGCCCACGTGCAGGTCAAACTGGAAGATTGCGCTCCCATTGACCCTTCGGGGGGACCCGGGTGCCGAGCGCCCCCTGACGGCGGTGGGGGGCCCCCTCTTGGCAGCGACTGGACCGATGACGTCGCTTCCGGTTGTCCGGCCGGATCCGGGCAAGCCAACGGTTGCACGGCCTACCGCGTGAGCTGTTCCGCCACCGCCGCCGGGGGCGCTGTGACTACGGGGGCCAACATCAACGTGGAGTTCTCGGGGGGCCGCTCCCCGTTCCACCACCATTTTCACCACCACGGTTCCCCTCTAAATCACTCCTCGGCTGCAGGACCCTACGGACATGCGACTTCCGGGGCCCGTCGTGGGGGCCCCTCCGAGGGGTCGTCGACAGCGGCGCCACCCAGCGTCTACCTGTCCGTATCTGCCGCCTTGGTCAGCGCCTCTTCCTCACCTAAGACCTCGCCTCCCTGCGGCCCTCAACCCCCGGGAGGTGCCGCCCTCAACCGCACCCCGGAAGCGTGCGTGTTTGTCACCGACAGGTACCACGGTCCCAGCGCCTTCAGCAATGTCACTTCCTGTCTTGGAAGCGGCGTGGGGGCGGCCAGTGGCCAGGGATTAAGCGGCTTCTTCCCGAAATCGTGCAACGGTGCTGGCGACACCGGAGGTCAAGGTTTTGCAGGGGGCGCCACCTGCGGCTCTAGGACCCCATCGGACACGGGACAGAATAATGGCGGCGATAAAAGCAGACATTCGTACGCATCTTCAGGTAAGCCCAGTGTTCGATTTTACACATTGTATACATTGTTCTAGAAAATTAACCAAATTCGGGTTCAACACCATAGCATTTCCAACATGGCCGCGCCCTTTTACTCCTGAAACAGCTAGTTTTTTAATCCCATTGCTAAATTTAAAGGATAATAGAAATGAAATTCCAACTTTTTGGAATGGACACTCTAAAGACTCAAGAATGATTCATGCATTTTTAGTTTATGAATTTTGGTACAATAAATTTGTAAATATCTACGATGTGATAAGTTGCCATTTAGCTATTTAAAAAACCCAAATTCAAAATCCCTTATTATTTTTAGAATTTGGCTACGACACTGGCAGTGCTATTTATAATTATAAAAGTAATTTCAGTATCTTCATGAATTGCAACCAAAATCATATTACTTTACAAACAGTACATGCAGTCTGCGGTATATTTACACTAAAGCTATAGGATCAGGCCCTTGAAATTTGGGATCCAATGCATCGTTAGCAGAAATAAGAATTCAGAGTGACATGAATAAAAAAGAAAAGATATTCGTAAAAGCTATACGACGAGAACTCGCTAAAGTTGCAGTCACAAAAGTGGGAAAAAAATCAATGAAATCTCATGAACACTGCACCGTCAATCAATGTGCTGAATTTAAAGGATGTTAGAAATGAAATTCCAACTTTTTGGAATGGACACTCTAAAGACACTATTCAACTCGACGATCAAGAACGATTCATGCATTTTTAGTTTATGAATTTTGGTACAATAAATTTGTAAAAATCTACGATGTGATAAGTTGCCATTTAGCTACTTAAAAAACCCAAATTCAAAATCCCTTATTATTTTTAGAATTTGGTTTACGACACTGGCAGTGCTGATCATAATTATAAAAGTAATTTCAGTAAAACGTATCCACAATGAAACACGAAGATCACGATACATACTTATAGGTTTTTGACCCATTAATTAATAAAGAGATTATACATGATCATTTTCGCGTGATGACATATTCTCAATGCTATTGATGATGATTCCCTATAAATTGTGAATCCAATTTAAGATAAATTGGCATGTTGCCTTCCATCGCCGGATGCCCGATGCATGGTGTGGCGTGCATGTTTTACAAATAAAAACATGATTTACGTCGGCCCATATAACACTTAAGAGAGACGCGTGCGCCACCTATAAACATATTTCGGTTGGGCATGTACACATATATACTTAACTGTATGTATACACATAGCACCGTAATTAGAAATCCATAAAGGATGGACACGCACGCAAGTTTTTATTGTGCGCCTAAATGGGGCTTTTTCACGCATTTAATCGTAAATTTCATGTTACCGTCAGGATTGTTGATGGTCGCGGCGGCCATCTTGGAAAAGATGAGATAGAACCAATCGGAATGACGCCACGAAATTACTGAAAACATGGTGTAATTGCGCTCATAATACGTATTTTAGTGAAGGTTAGCCCTTACTCCTGTTCAAACGCCACTCAGGTGATAAATGAGCTTTGTTTGCTAAAAATATTTCCCCCGTATGAAATATTGTTTCCTGCGTCTACTAAACATTAACAAATGGGAAGTATTGCTGAGAGTAGATGGAAGAGAGGGCGGATAGAGAATAGCACGAGTCCATTAACCAAATTTTAACAAATGAGTAGATTTGTCAAATTTATTTATATTTCCAAGAGTCATAATTCAAGAATATTCAAAATTTTAGTCTTTACTTTCAAAAATTAAAAGACGTTTTTTAACATTCCCATACTGTCTTACTTAAAAATAAGCGATGTATTATATTTTCAATAATACTTTTAAGAAGTGCATTAATTTTCAATAATACTTTTAAGCGGAAAATATTATTTTCCTGGATATTAAAAACTAAAATTTAAAATTATTTCCACTTTTAAAACCGAATCTCACCGATTCATTAATCATTGATCATTTTAAAAAATGCTATTACTTCTCTTGAACAGTTTTACAATTACCCGAAAAATTGGAAAAATAAGTGAAGAAATGCATTTACTGAATGATGGTTGGCAATCACACAAAACAATGCTGAAATGCATGAATGCCCATTTTCTGGGGCAGCACCGATATCAATTATTAGTTACAACAATGTTGTGTCCTGCTTTATATGGATACAAAAACACGTAAAGAGTCGCCAGTTCATGCACTTATTTTTTTAAAATATTAAAACAATTTAAATTAGATTTTAAAATAGCTAGATTGTTAAGGCAACAGTTTCAATGCTGAGCTTGTATACTAGGGTGCATAATGTGTGCAAACATACATGATAGGGGAACTCAAACAGACCCCAAAACTGGGGGACCTACTGCGATGGGACTTTTAGAATTGCTGGAGAAAAAAGGAGGTTTTAATTGCAAGTATCTCACCCTCCATTTTGGCAGACCTGTGCAAGCTGCATATGTGCCCATTTCATAAAAGACACTCAACTTGTGAACCTTGGCTGAGATGCTTGAATCTAATGCGCATGTGCACCATATGTGGGCCAAATTCAGATAGCCCAACTGCCCAAGTGAAAAGTTAGTTTGAATACTCCTAACATCACGATAAGTTTAGCAATTTTTTCGACAATTTATTGAATGCTCTAATAGAACTTTTCTCGTGCATATCATCTATTTCATATACGATAAATGTAGTCGTTTCATCCTCGATATTCCCACGCGCAACCCCATTCACGGTACGTGATTCCGAGTGACGTCCACTGATGGCGATCCACCAGGCGTCCGATTCGCAAGATTGACGTCTATGACACGTGCAACATGGAGCCATTTGAACACAATACACGTTAATCAACTGCTTGCCTTCGCTTTAACGAGGAATTAAGTCCTATATACGATTACAGCGGCAACACTATACGTGTACTTTAAAATGGAAATTTAGTGGATTTCATTATACTGGGACACATCTGAGCCAGAATCCACACATAAACACTCTACATTCTGCATATTTATTCATAAAATAGTAACTAATCAAAATATAGGCTTGGAATGTATTTTATATCTATTAAGCTTTTTGATCTTTTTTTTGTTTGGTTGTGAATGCCTGTATTCGTATTAATGCAAGAAGAATTAATATTCCAAATAACGAAGTGCACAACTCCGAATGACCCCATTTGATCCCTTGTACCCATGCAATACAGACCCCATTAATTTCATCTTAAAAGGGGTTGGGAGTTGTTGCTTAGATGCTGTGCTCCTCATTTATGACATCGGTTCAGTATTAAATGGGGGTAAACTGGGGGATAATAAGGAGTGCATGGCTGGATGTTCATTTTCGGAAATCGGGTTTAATCAAGTGAAAACATTATCTTCATGGATGAGCGGAACATTCGCTTTCAAACGATTGCTCATCATCCCAAATGAGCTGCAACTTATAAAAGCCATATCCATACAGTAGTAGGCCTATCATTACTTATATTGATACACGTGCGCAAGACGGACATATAGCTCACATCCTGCCCAATTGGTTACTTGGACCGTATTGTCACTCACTCACGAAGATATATTTGCCCAATCATTAGGAACGTTCAACATTAGACATGTTCTGACTCTAATTTAATTGATAACCAGACATTTTCTCAATTCCTCGTCGGTTATTATACATGACAATACAGTTTACAAGAACAAAATGCTTCAACAACGTAGTACTACAGTAATATATATTTACCAATACCACAATTTTGGTGGTAAGGAACCTGTTTTATGTATATTCAGGGAGAAATGTGGCCCAATTTATATGTCGTACCATTGCATGGAAATGTATATAATTTTAGAGAACACCCATCGGGACATTGCAAAATATTTTAAGACCTACGTACTGCATTGTAAATATAATAACGTAAAATACTGAACAATTTATCGGTTCACAATGAATTTTCACGAAATTGCTTCATGAAAAAGTTTAGCCCCTTATTACTATAATTGATAATATAGTTTGGTACAAATTCTCAAAATGAGATGCAGAATTCAGAGTGTAATATGAAGATGTCTTCCGTCGTTATCTAAATTTTGTAGTTTCTACACGGTCAGTAAAAACAGTTCATGATAAGAGCACTGAAAGTAGTTTCCAACTTCAACATTGCGACATTATCCCATAAAACCCCACTCGCAATTAACACGATAATAAACGCAAATGTCATTTGCGAATCTTCAAACAAAACTTAAGAGAAGCTCACATAATGGCGAAGGTTTATTTCGCTGCGAGCCCCATAAGGCGTAAGTTAAAACTTCCCCGAATAAATTCGTCTTTGTGAGCGCAAATAAAATTAGTAAACGAGACGCAGCTCGGTGAAAAATCTAGGTCCTGATGGCGCACATATGAATGGAGAAGAGACAGGATTTCCTGAAATTTAGGGTCTCTTTCGCCATTGAAGCTTGGAAAGAGCAATCAGACTTCATTCATTACGAGGGAAAAAAGAGAAAGCTGAGGCAGAAGCGTCGTTAGAAAGAGAGAAAGAGACGCACGCACGTGGCGGATGCACGCATGCGTGATGCGCCACCAGCGCACGGGGCGGAACGGAGCGTGCAATATGGCCGCCACCGACGACGCCATTTTATAGTCGAAAGTCAAAATCATCTCCAGTCAAGTGGGAAGCTAGTGTTTCAATACAAGTTTGGGAAATTACGCTTCACTAAGCACACTGCATACATTTATATCAGTAAAGTTGTGGGAAACTTTACTGAGCAACATGCCTTACATTAGTCTTAATTTAAGTTTCTTTCTATTTTTATCGAATAACTTGAGTTTGTAAACTTGTACAACTTTTTCTTTCTGCAATGTCCAAATTTCTGAATATAGTACTTATAAAACCATACTAATTTCAGTCCTTTTAGTCAAACAATAGAGTACATTTCAGTTTAAGTTTATTTATGGCATGTGTGGACATTGGATAGTCATCCTAACCATGCATTGATAAATCACTTGTTACTTTATACAGTGTATATAGCAAATAGAGTAGGACTACTTTTTTTTAAAAAAATTCGACAATATCTGAATAGCAAAACACAGAGATTCCAAAAACTATTTGTAACATTTTTGAGACGGACTATAACAAACTAAATAATTGGACTAAAATAATCCCTGTATTAGTTAGTCACATTCTTACAACAGCTAGATCATTTGCTTAAGATTTCGTAATGTGGGGAACTTCCATAAAGTTTCAAGCCTTATATTTTCATTAAATACAGGCTAAATAAATGCAGGTCAGCATTCCCTTTAACAAAAAGTAAAACTTATTTGTATATATCGTTTTTTGTATTTACAAATAAACCAACAACAAGCACATTCGTAATAATTCTGTGATTCTTGGGTAATCTGGTCGATGTCAGACACCATCTTTGGGAAAGTGTGTCGGAAGCGCCATCTGACTTTTACGGAATTGCAAACTCTCGTTTTCTTTAAGCATCTCCGACTTGCTTATGCCCTTATATACTTCATAAATGTAGTTTACATGGGGCCAGTATACATTCGCATCTATGGCGTACGCGTATATATCCATTTTTGCTTATCTCTTATAGTGCGTACACTTATCGGAGTGCTCGAGGGGGGGCGCAGGAGAGGCGATAACACTCGTCAATATTCACCGCAACACGGAGTGGCAACGCTGATAAAGGCAAGCAGCAGCCATTATCACGCCCAAATCCCCTTCTCAGCGCCAATAGAACA
>JAQGAE010002763.1:0-16695 GCA_034696685.1 Julus scandinavius | reverse complement strand
TGAAACATGTTATAAGCATCCATAGCATGAACAAGGTGGTGGGGTGAATATAAATTTTACATACTGTATATATATACACCCATACTTTGCTTTACGGCCTAAATACGTTCCGGAAAAGTTGGCCTAAAGTGAAAAGCCGTATAACGAAACAGCATTTTTTTTGGCAGTATAACGAAACATTGTGAGGCATAATTATAAAAAGTGCTGTAATTAAAAAAGTCCGTTACAGCAAAATGCCGTATAGCGAGGTATATTGGTGTACTATGTATAGAGATTGCTCATCAGTGGACTTATTAATACATTTTGCATAACTATGAGCGGTATGAACGTTTGTAAATAAACATAATACCGACTTAATTATTTCGAAAGTCTATGATCGATTTAGTTTCTGCTTTTCAACGAATTCAATCGTCAATTAATTAGATCGGTATATTGTGATGTTTCTGATCAAAAACAAATTCAATTTTCCCTTGATTTCTTCTAGAAATGTCCAATTCCTATAAAGTAGTACAAGTATACATTTAGATATAATAATACAAAATATATTTATTCACAAGAGTAACAAAAATTAATGTGCATATACAATTAGCGAGGTAATCCTTTCCTTGTAAAATCGCTACATAATCGGATGTTATTATATAATATAAATTGCAATTATTTTAAGACACAGTTTCCCCAAAACAGTATCTTAAACTAGGTAGTTTGTTAGGTATACTTTTCACTTAATCTTAAAACTCGTTGTGACATTCCTAACAATCTTAGATAAAAATGAACTTTAAATCTCATTAATGGAGGGGTTTCTAAACTCTTACTATAATCGAAAATTAAATGTTGCTTAAGTTACTTTTTTCCTAATTAAAACTTGCGTTAATCGCAGATTTTACTAACCACAGGTATGGTATAATTCGGATTCGAACTCATTGCTGAAAAATAATATAAAAAAATGTGCATGCACATGCATTTAGTAGATTGCAAAGTAATAGTTACTCAAACAGTAATTACAAAAGTAATTATGGCTATTTACAATAAACATTATAATGATTAGAAATATTATATACTCCCTATATATATATACGAATATACACAAACATTGTATACGTTAGTCCATTTGCTTGCACTTCTATCCACAAGTTGGTCATTTTCATACTTCAACTGTCATGTGCAGAAATACAAATGGGTGTATTTCGGTTAGAAATACGAGGTTATATGAACTTTGTGGACAGTTATTTTACCCATTGTTAAAATATCTTGAAAATCATATCTTTGGGCTATCATGCGCGCCACACATAAAAATACCAATAAAATATTTGAAATTATTTGAAGAAATTCGTTGTTAAAACAAACTTTTGAAACGTGCGTTAAAAATCAGTTTCCTGTTTAAAGTTAGTATCACGTGATTTTGCTTTCCTCTTACATTGGTTTCATGTAAAATATAGATATAAAGGTCGAAGGTATAAAAAGTACGAAAGACTCATTGCAACTACAGATATACTCGTAATAAAAAAACTGAAGATTTTGCGCTGCGGCACACGACGTAGGTACTAACTTGTTATTTTTTCGCACTTAAATCAATAACGAATTTATTGTTTTTTTGGGAATTCACTCCAAAAATTTCACCAGGTTCGTCAGTTGTGGAGGGCTCATGTCACAAGACGAATATAGGTTCCAACAGGCTGCATCGGACGATGACCTTATCCCGAAATCAGCGGCTTGTCGGTAAATGTAACCAGGGGTACCAGGCTTTTTCGGACGATAGACCCTGAAAGAGACAACATTGTTACTCAATAAGTTGATCAGTCTGACAACACTGTCTCACTTCCACTCTTTCAGCTAAAATATAGCCACATTATAACAATGACTACTTCACAAGTTTCTGTGTGCCCAAATCTATAACAAACAATACTGAATTTGATTCTTAAAAAAACATGGAGTAAATAAAAAATAAAAAATTCAAGGTCAGTCTGGAGATTTTTGAATTTGTGACATTTGTAAAGTTAAAGATGGAACTTGTCAAAGTTTCGTTTTCCTTTGTTTGTCGTCTGCAGTAATAAAGAAAACGATTGACATTATACTTTCCTCCAAGCACAATATTGACGTGCTACTCTTGAGTGGTTCATTAACCTCAATTATCTCAGTCGTGTAGGTGTGATGAAAGAAAACAAAACCGTTTAACACGGCTGTGTTACTAATCTTTGAATTAGTGATCAATACTATGCAATTAGTTATACCTTGCGTGCAAAAAATTCGATATATGTTCCAAATAAAATCGTCAGCTTCCACTGGAAACTGGTCCTAAACAGCAAAGATATTGCATCCAACATAAGAACTGGTTAGTTCAAATGTTTGCATATTTTAATGTGCAAATTATTAATTTCAATTTAGAACATTAATTTCAAAATTCATTTCATTACTGAAGACATCATTGCACGCTTCCAAATCACAGCAGGCTTCAAAGGTGTTCTAAAAATCAACACCATTCACGTTTTTGAGATTGGTCACCTTTGTTAATGAACTCACCGTGGAGAGATTTCAAATTTAGATTCTTCGAACAAGTTTTCACGAACAGTCAAAAAAATACTTACTGGAAAACCTTCAAGATGCCCTTTTCCAATTCGCCATAATGGCTGCGTTCTGGATTGGCGTGGATCTCACAGATGAGCCTGGGTACGCAGAAGTTTTCGTCGTACTTGTAGATGGTGGAAAAGGCTTTCTCCAGCTGCTTCATGGTCACATTTTGCGGCAAAGGTAAGGAAGGACTGTCGTCGTCAATGCTTCGCTTGTAGTAGCCACCGCCGCCGCCGCCACCGCCGCCGTAACCACCGCCTCCACCACCGCCGCCGTAGCTTCCGCCACCGCCGCCGTAACCTCCGCCCCCATAGCCACCTCCCATCTCCTTCTCTTTCTTCAGTTTAATCAGCACAGCTATTAGGGCTATGAAGGCTATCGTGGGGATGATACCGAAAATGGACGCTGCTCCGGGAACATTGGCTGAGAACAGGGCCAACATGAAGGCCCACACCAAAAACGACTTCTTCATTGTTGATGACGGTGGTTTAGATCTAACTATATGAAAACAAATCAACTGTCAAAAGTCAATGCATGGATTACGGACACTTACTGTCAATCACAGTACTATTGAAAAACCGCTTATTTTGTAAACAAAATGGCCGCCATCAGAAAATATACTGTGAAAATTTACATTTTCTACAGCTATATATTTTAGAGAAACATGCAGTAAAACTAAAGTTTATCTAATTCATGTATACCATAAAATGGAGTAGATGAATAGATATGTGAGATACAACCTGTAATCACAGGTACTTAATAGGTATAAATATTAAAGGAAAACATGCATTGCTTATATACTGTATAACTTGCTTTACTTAGTGGCGACCTGTATAACTGTTAGTGATTTAGCAAACATTGCACCATGTTTATTCAGCAAACAAGTAAATAATGAATTAATATTTACTCTGAGATTATCGTAGTGAATAAAGGTAGAAAGAAACTCAATAAATCCTCGTTTGAAGTAAATTAGGAAATGTAAACAATTAATATGCTATTCAGAATTGAACGATACGAAAATATTTGTTGATGTAAAACAAATCAAGAAATTGACTCTTAGTTAACCCATAATCAAACTCATAATAAAAAACTTGAATTCTTTAATTAAGTTAAAATAATCCAATCTATAAGGTTATGAAATGAATGAAAAAGTTTCATTCAATTTGATTTGAATAACTATTTTAAGTAATTAAGTTTAAATTAAATCGACACATAAACGTATAGGCACGATTAAGAACAACAAAGGGGTAAAATAAGAGAAATATGGCTTCAATTACTCAAATTTTTCCTCTTTGATGTTCACATTCGTACGAAAGTTTGCGAATCGTACTTGCACTCGGCGACAATTTCAGAAATATCCAGTTTTGGAATTCCCAAAACGTCGTATGTCACGGGTGTCGTTAGTCCAACCTTTGTGAGATATTTGGCATCAATGATGAAGTATACCTTAAGTAGCTGCGAATCCAACTGTTAGCACTTCCACAACGACTAGAAATATTTGAAGATTTGTTTTCCGGGCAATCGCGATTTATGAAAAAAAATCTTGATGTGGAAAAGTAGAAAAAAATGTGTAAATTCCCGTGATGTGAGATGGAGATCTTCGCTTGTTGGCACCACAAGTCCGAGTGTAAGAAACGATTAAGATGGCTGGGCTTTTATACGAGAGGACGATAAAGTCACTTTATACAATAAGTCCTTTGCTTAAAATTGGGGTTTCGGGGTGCCCCCACGTTAGATTCGGCAAATAGGAGGACATTATCGACTCCGAGCTCCTCCCACCATCCAGCACAAGACGAAAAAATTAGATTGGACGAAATAGCGAACGTTCATTGCCTACGTCACAAGCACACACACACACACACACACACACACACACAAAATGTGCCGAAATCATGGTGTGCCAATCTATTACAATATCATCACCAGTCGAAAAGGAGTTAAGCTGGTGTTGTATGCCCGTGTGTGCCATATATTCAAGCTTGGATGATTACGAGGCAGAAAATGCACGGAAATATAGCAGCATATAGTGATGAACGGGAGCAGAATTAATTGCAACAAATACTGCTATTCGTAACCAGTAGTAGTTCAACTAAACCTGCTACCGAAATAAAAAACATATATTTGCAGCCATAATGAGCTTAGAACTTATGCTTGAAATTAGCATAAAACAAAGCAATTTGAATTTTAATCATTTGAGGGTTATTAATAGATTGTTACAGTGGCCAAGTTTTCGTAAGTGAGGTTTGTTAAGAGTACAAATATATATATATCAGTATTTGTAACTTCTACTACATACTCGTATGCAGTACTTGAACTCAACTTTATAAAGTTGTGTCACTTTTTAAACAACAACAAAAATGAAGTGAACAAAAATTCCGTTTATCTATAGTCTATGTCTATAAAAAGTTTTTAAAACGATTTCATCTACTTTTGTAGCTCCCATAGAGCTCATCATAGTATTTTTGTTTGTTTTTAAACATTTATAGTTATTTTACAAACAAAATTAAAATTTCAAATTTTTCAGGTACAGTTAAAATGGAATTATGTATTTAACCAGTTTTCATGTTCAAGAAATGTTGTAAATTTATCTTAGATTTAAAAAAATATATTTTTGAATAATTTTTACACCAAAAATCTGTTAAGACAAGTAGATCTATAGAATGTATTTTATACCTCATTTTGTCTTTATGATTAATATGCACATCAAAATTTAAAATTGTAGAGTTATTATTCATTTCATTTTTAAATTTAATTTTGTTTTAGTTTTACACTCCATATGTATTTAATTTACTATATGATACATTAATTTAAGCTCAGCCATCTGCTTATGTTGATTATGTTATGAGCACATGACAAAATTGTAATGTTATACGGACGCTAATTTGAACACGATAGACAAATCTTTATATTCTTTAACTTTTCATAACATGTTTCGTTTTATGTTTGGAACATGTTCTCAAGCGTCAAATTTTTATACACAGATAAATCACGATATTTACACTTAAGATATTTCAAAATGGAAAATTTCCTAACATTTATTGGAACACATTGTGTGGAACAATACATATGTATTCATCATATCAATACAATATCTTCTAGAAAAGCATATTTTTCTCATAATAGAGAAGACAAAAAATTTGCATCAACGAACAAGAAAAGGTTAAATAGCTATGGGTAACGTTGGTGCGAACAATGTTAAATTGTGGGATGAACCGGAAGAGCTGGGAAAGAACCATTCGAGCAAAAATGTGTTTATTTCAAATCACAATAACATGCTGAAAATGCCAATTAGGAACATTATGACTACCGAATTTTTCCGACAACCCAGTATCAGTGAGCCATAAACAAATTTCCTCTGACCGTTTTTATAAACATAGTTAAATAAATTAATCTATTCAAATTTCGGTTACTGTACTGATGATTGTGGGACACTCACTTAAAGGGTCAAATTAATGTTTTCATTTTATAATATGTGAATTTTTATTTCATAAAGTTGACGGTACTATACTCATTGGCATAGAACGCAACTTGGGAAGGTAAATGAAATTGCTAAAGTTTATTATTTCATCAACAACGGTAAATATTAGTTGACTCATTACAGATTACTAACATAAACCTGAAATTATAAGACCTGATAAATGTAAAAATAAATTAATTTCTTTTCTTCATCAGCAAGTTCACATTTTCCCATTTTTTCCCTTAAGTTTACATCTTGAAATAAAACATTTCATATGAAATAATCATGTATGCTATGTGTATTTGGAAGAAGCTTGGTGTCAAATACAAATACACTTTTACAAGGAACATATTCCACATGTGTATCCAAAAGAAATTTCATGAATTGTGATTTGGTTAAAATTACATTTTATAGAAAAGTTATGCTCAAAATATTCTTTAAAGTATATATTTATGAAGCAAGTAATTATTACAATCCATATAAAATGTACCGTGTCTCGATATTAGAACAAGTGATCGAACAAGTGAATATTCAAGACATTTTTAATTCATATGACAATTTTTGACATGTGGTAAATATCATTTCATTAGCAACATTCCAAATGTTGTTTGAAATCAATGTAAGTATAGAAACAAATCACGAATAATGTAACGATTATATCGAAAACTGTTAAATCTTTTAAGATAAATGGGAAACTTTGAATTTCATATTTGAAAATAATTATACAATATCATTATCTATTTTATCCTTATTTCTTGATGGAATTTTTTGTGCTAATTTCCTAGTTTGTTCCAGTACATTATAGTACATATTAAACTATTTCGCATAACGTTCATATCCATTGTAAGTAAAAAATGTTGAGACAGGAATTTGCCTGCAAGGGCATGATTAGCAGAATATTAGCAAATTAGAATTTTGTTTGAATGGCAGAGGTGCATGGGAATCCTCGTCCAGGAACTATCAGAGTGGACTAAAACAGTAAATAGCATGTAAATAGGATGCACCACCGTAAACTTGAAAATTACTTTTCATTTAACCGCGACCTTTATTTTATCTATTACACGTCTTCTTCGCGTAACAATATGATTTCAAGAAAAAAAATCATTATTACCCTTTGACCCCCACATAAATGTTTCTACAATATGACAGCATGGCGCATGGCGGCTTATTAAAAATCCAGTTGTTAAAAGATGCTATCAGATCACATCTATTACACGATTTTGCTCGCAGACATAATTTGGTATAGTGGGCTACATCCATATCTTCAAAATACATTTTACAGATATCGGATATTGCAACCTAATATGAATATAGGAAATTTATTACAGGAAGGAAAAATATTGATGCAATTTTCCTCACCGGCTTCCTCGGAATGATAGAAGATGGAAATGAGGAAGTTTTTGAAGGATTTCTGGTGGAAACAAATTATTTAATTCAGGCACATAATATAGTTTTGGAATGCAATACAATTGTTTATAGAGTTTGTGTTACTACAAAGATCCATTGATGACATGTTAGAAATATACTTATAGTAGTCACTCATAAAACATACACAAATGTAAATAATTTTTACACAAACAATGTCAGCACGTATAACATTAACATACAATAAATTTTAAAACATTAAATTAATTTTATTTATAGTTTATTACTTAAAAATTATATAGCATGTTTTTTGATTGTATGTACATATTATGCATGTTTATATCAAAGTTAATTTAAAGAATCCCATTAAAATTCGTGTTTAAATCATTTTACACCTAGTGATTTACACCTCTTTGTAAATTAATGTAAAATACTTTAAAATATTCTACCGTGAAAGTACTATGATCCTATGGCGAATATTTTCTCGTTTTGTTTGTGTTTGTTTGTAGGTGGGTTGGAATTTTATCCATTGAAAAATGTTGTAAATTTGTTCAATTGTGTTAACTTTCAAATGAGATAAAATTTCTATAGAATTTGATATCGTAAAGGGTGAGATGGAGTGCGAGGGAGAGCACAATTACAAATTTTAATTTATGCCAATTAAATAAAGACAGACGTACATAAATTGCATTGAAGAAGACTGGGATGAGAAGCTGAACTAAATATTCTTTCAATTTAAAGGCAATATGCGCCCGACATATGTCAGAATCTTAAAGGGAACAATAGAGCAAGCACAATGGTTTCAACAGGATGCCACATTCAGTATGAAACCAATTGTAAGTTCTCACAAAAACAACAAAAACTGCTGAATTTTCCCTGTCAAGGAAGAATTGAACAGAAGTCTCAATTCTTAACAAACAAAAGCTCTCAAACCAAAATATCATCCACATTTCATTTTTCAATGGCATTTAGTGTATAGTTTTTTTGACTGATAGTACAGATCGGACTGAGTCTGTTTATAAACACGAGTATTTGATGAGTATTTTGTAAATATCTGTGAAAGTTATGTGAGCTAAAAATATTTCTTTTCCAACATATACAGAATTCGCAATTACAGCATACGAGTATATATACTGCAAACTGTCAATTATGAGATAACATTTTTTATTTCTGCAAAAATGTAACCAATTCCCTGTACATTTCTAAATAGTTTTAATTTTGAAGATATGTGAGTGTTAAAACTATTTCCAAGAATTCATTTAAAACAGTAGCTCAGGTATTTCTACAATATACAGTATTTGCATTAGTGCCAATACGAATCTCCGAAAATGTTGACTATTGACCCTTTCAACAGATCATAACTCTTCAAGAATCCGGATTCACCGTGATTATACTGTTAAGTTTAAAACGAATGACGCAAAGTGGTCGAAAACCGCGTTATAACACTTGGTGCTAACAACTGTCTTGTCAAAAAACAGGAATTGCTTTTCTAGGTTAAGTCTCATTGACATATAGTTCACGAGCAAAGTAAACAAGAGATTATTACTGTTACAGAACACTTGTGAAATTTCATAGAAAATATATTGACCCAGGAATTTCTGAAAATAAGCTCTAACTTTGGCTGTGGATACACACTTGCAAATTTCTAAGTTCATGAAAGGTCAATTTTCACACTCATCCGTCAAAATGAATTAAATTTTAAAGTGTGTGCTCTCTACAATATACATGTATGTATACTGGATGTATTGGAGAAGTGAACATCTGTAAATTACACTTCCTAGCTACAATTCTATAAAATTATGCTAAACAATACCAACAATTCAAAAAGCTATAATCTTTATTTCTTCGTATGTTTGACCATTGTTGGATACCACAATAAACAAACTGATTCAGCCATGTTTCTCATCCTGATCATGTCTTGTTTTGTGCTGTTATCCAAAAAATTCACATCAATGTCAAATGTAAAGTCGACTGACCTTTGACTCCTGGTGCCAATGTGTGTGTGTACAAATTATTTAAGGTCATTAAAATGGATTCACATCTGTTTGTTCAGCGATGCAAGGCATCCAGTAAACACAATCAAATTGGTCATGTCCAACAGCAGCCAATCTTGTTTTATAACACAACTTTATTGGGTTGTTCTTGTCGAGATTCACAGTTCTATCGAGTTAATCAGGTGTTTTCTGCCCACCTAAATTACACTCCCCAAAACACATTCCTCAAACAAGTAGGATCATACAAAGTCATTATGATCCTCTAATTGGTTTTAGTTTTATTTGATTACCGAATACACACATGTTTGTTGGACAACGACAACGACGATGATGATGATGTTTTTGCAGGTTTTTGACCTCCAAACAAAACTTCTTAATGGTGGCTTTTGCCTGCAAAACAGTCAGACATCCAAGATCCGTTCAACAGCCTAAAGGGTCGTAAGTGACCTGAATCCTATCAGGTAGTTAAGTGCATCGTATTTTCTATTGTTAGGCAACTACAGAAACGATGGAAAATCGACCAGACCTAAATAATTTGTCAGTGTGTCAGACCCAGAAACTTTGAAGACAAAGATTAATAAATCCTTAACGAAAAGTGCCGCAAAGTTTATGTTAAAAATGCACTACTTGTGTAAATAGGCGTTGGAAAACATGTTTTCCAAATGTTTTCTAAAATATGGTACAACTACAGGAAAGACAAAAATACATGAAATCTAACAAGTATAAAATTATCAGCTTCTTCTCGATCAAGAGGTTTCTGAAAAGTTGATGTCTCTGAAAGGCTTTTTCAATAACTAATATGAATAATGAGCTTCAAATACATATGTTGGTAAAATGATCAAACTTGTTTGTAATTTATTGACATACATTTTTTTTCAGTTCCCACAAAGTTGTTTTGTTTGGAGAATCTGCATTTACATTCATTGTAGCTGGATGAATATTGAAGCGCTGGTATTTCCGATTGTTGTCCATATTAATAATTCATCAAATATATGCTTGTCCACATACTTGGTACGATGTCATACGTTGATGTCAAAGACTTCAGCTCACACCTTAAGGATATCCTGGAAAATAAGTTTGCTTTTTATTAATTCTAAAGTTATCACAAAACTTTGTCACAATGCAATAACGGTTTGACAAATTAACATTTTATAGATGATTTATTCTCCCATGAAAATGAAATGGTTCAATTTTCAACTTATTCTATAATACTTCCACATTGAACGTTTGTTAAATTATTGTCTGAAATATTGGTATAAATATTCTGCATGTTAAATATTAATAAAATGTAAATAATATATCTATAGATTAATGCTAAAAATGCTTGTTTGTAAGCTTCAATTAAATCATTACATTTTCACATAGTAAGATTTTATATTAGTTATAAATAAAATAAAATTTGGCAAAAAGAAATAAATAAACAAATGTAGTCGCACAAATCTAATTGAATATTTGATTTTGTCGATTACCTGAGTTTTTGAAACGGCATTGATGTCAGAAATACTTGAAAGTGGCCAATTATTTTCTTCAGAAAAACTCTTCAAAACTCCTCTGCCTGCTTAATTGTGTCAATTTTCTTAATATTTGGGTGCTAACTTTAATTAATTATGTAAGCGAGTTAAGAATTCAAAATGTGCAATGGCGTGCAATGAAGATCAAGATCGGTTTTGTTTCAGAAATTTAACAAAGAAATAAAAAATATTCAAATAGATGGAAAATAACCAAAGAAACAGTAAGAGTCGAAGTAGTTGTTAATAACAAAAGGAAATATTTATTGCACAAACCAAATAAAAACAACTGGAAGCATAGAAAATACCCAAATTTATTTAGCATCTTTACTCATTATTAAGCAAAGATAATAAATATAAAGGAACCCATGCACTACTTTCATAAGAAAGTATTTACGAAATACTAGTTTGAATAGTTAATATTTAAGCAGTTATGCCATTCAGAATGCAAGCAAATTTTCCTTTCAAAGAAAAAGATAAAATTTGTACAAAAATATTTAAGAAGGAAAGGTATTAGTAGCTATGCAATATTGTACAAACAGAATACATGTATTTTATAATAGTGAATATTGCATACTAGAGTATTCTGGGAAATATGACAGAGCTATATAGTAAAAAGTATTATAGCATATTTAGAGGCTCACGAGAATTATTAGTAAACTTCACATGCCATAAGTCAGCAAAAATAATATAATCCAAAATGCAGTGAAATTTATTTAGAATTATTAGCAAAATTGCAAGCTAGCAAGCAATAAAATACATGCCAATAATGCAATAAACACAAAGACATTTAATGGAAAAATAGTAGGAACTTTGCAAGCTAACAAGAAAGAAAATACAAGCCATAATGCAGTATATTTAGATACAATATTTAATTAAAATTTATTTAAAAAAATTATAGTCAGAAGCCAGAAAGAAACAAATGCAAGTTATAATGTAGCAAATGATTAGGAAACTTACAAGCCATACACCAATAAGGAAACATACAATTTATAATGCAGAAATATTTATTAGAAAATTATTAGCCTAATTATAAGCTAAAGAACGCAAGAAAATACAAGCCAATAATGTAATATACATAAAGAAATGTTTTATGCAAAATTATTAGCAACATTATAGCTTACAAGTAAGAGAATGCAACCATATTGCAGGATATTTAATGAAAAATTATTTACATGCTAACAAGAAAGAAAATATGAACCATAATGCAGTATATTTAGAGACAATATTTAACTAAAAATTAAATTTAAAAAAATAAAAGTCACGTACTAGCCAACAAGAAACAGATTCAAGCCATAATGCAGAAGTGAAAAACTTGCTAGCAAAGCAGCATTACAAGCTAAGAAGCAAGAAATGAAAACCATGATGCGATATACTTTATGAAATATTTAATTGAAAATTATTAGCAACATTACAAGCTTTGCACATGTTGTGCACATAAACAAAGCAAAAGAAGACAAGTGCATTACTGCAAAAAACTAGAAAGATTATTTCAAGATATCTACTATTTTGCATTCGGCAAAGAATACAAAATTACTAGACCCAGGAAGAAAATGAGTGTGCCCAAGCGCTGAAAACTCACTTAAGCAGAAAAGTTAAATATATACTTGTATATAATCGATAAAACAGCGAAAGCAGAAATCATGCCATCATGCATGCACGCCCCAAAAAAGCATCTGCTAACAAAAGCAAGAAGAAATTTGCTCGATTTCACAAATAAAAAGCTAGATTTCTTTAAAAATGTTTCCTGCCCAAAGATGCGTCCAAGAATCAATGCGAAGCATTTGTTGATGCAAATAAATACAATGTTGGAGAAGAAAAAAATGAAAAAGAGAAAACAAATGCTGGTACTTAGTATAGACATGCAACTTCAAATTATTAAACAAGTGTTAAAAGTTGCCCAGGAAAAGAAAAAAGCATTAGCCAGCATTCCCATTCACACATAAGTGCAAATTTTGAAAGCAACATGTTTTCAAGCAAATTTTAGTAAAGCGTAATCGTGCCATTAATTTAGGTATAATGACACAATAATTACTAGAAAATAACTGTGCTAGTCAGAATGAGGTTACCATGCTCATAACATACGCGTATTTCCTACACAATTTTCTGAAGCAGAATAATTAGAAAATTACTAAAATAAAGGCAGAATAGTGGTCACATGCAAAGAATCAAGCAATGTAGCGTCAAGTCGTATTTGATTTACTATAAAATGGCGGCATCAAATAACGTGGCAGAGATTAGAATATATTAAAAGCAAGCAAACTTCTGAAATAATCTTTAAGCAAGAGAGAATTACTTTTTAGTATATTAATAGGTATTACTCAAATTGAAATTGAATTAATGCATAGCAAGCTATTTAAACCCGGATAACTAAAGCAGGAAAGAAAATGAAATGAAAGCAAAATATAGCAAGTGAAAGATTCTAAATGTAATGCAGTTTAATTATTTTCTGAAAAATGGTAAAATGATTGTTTAAATTTTCAGTTTTAAAACTTAATGCATGCTGTATAGTCACCCAGTCCTATTTTGACACATAACTGGATTTATCAATAATTCATTCTTTCAAAAAGTGCTAAAAGGAAAATGTATATCATCAGTCGCATACTTGATAGAATTTTTTTAAATAATTAAAAGAAATAAAGGTAAATAGACATTAAATAACTATAAAGCAATTACAACTAGTGTATTGGGGGAGAGGAGAGGGGTAGGGGGAAGGGAAATAATATTTAAGAATAAAAGTTATTCCTAAAAGGATTTCATTTTCTAAGAGTTTATAGGCTAAATAAGTTATAATTTAGAGTAAATGAAACGGGAGGTGTTACAGCATATGGATACTCAAGTACAATGTATATGAAAAACAGACAGGTATAATGATAGATATGTAAAGCTACAAAAATGAGCCATAGTTCTATATTTGAGTGTCTAATTAATTATATTTAAAATATATTATTGACAGAGTTGTAAAAAAACGTTTCCAGCGTTGAAGGACAATTTATTTGAAATTTAAAAAAAAAATTCATTTGTTTATTAATACCATACATGAATTAATGTGGGGCAAATAAATATGGTGAATAGAATCTAGCGCACATGAAAAAGTCCACTGTTATAAAAGAGAATGTTAGGATAGGATAGGACAGGACAGGATATTATAGGTTGATGAGGTTAGGTTAAGTTTGGGTATTTTTTCATGTGCACATTTTTTTGTCCCAAACCTGCTTCATATAAAAGTATAAATATTGACATGTATTTTTATATGAAACACGTTGATTGATATTTTTAACCTCATGATGATACCATGTTGGCATCGTTTAGCTGACGCATTGTCACAATTTGGTAACATAGTTTGTATATGTATGATTCTGTCATACACGTCACCTTCAACATGTTAAGCAATACATATATAATTTAGTTCCACTTAAATATGGGGGAAATCATGTCTATTACTCATATAATGTACTAACGGCAAGCATTCACATGTGTTTTCATTTTAGCATATCCCATATCCGCTAATTCGAAGTCATCTTACCTTCACTACGAAATTCCACCTAAAAATCAGAGTTTAAAACTAACTTTAGGTTGATTTTCCGCTTCCCATAACGCTGTTTGACTAACAAATGACCAGTGGTGAAGCGCCCCTCATCCTTATATACCTTGCCCTGAAATCCCTCTTCACAATATGGTCAACACCTTAGGTTGCCGACCTTTTAAACATTTAATGCACAGGAAGATACCGTTTTTTTTGGTCAGTTTTTTAACCACATAACCTAGAATTTTTGGTGAAGGCCAATGGATTGTTTTGAGGTGCAATGGCAATGCTCTGTTGCTCCCAATGCCAACCACAAGTCGTGGGAGAAAAAAATATATATAACTGACCATCTTAAATCACAGCTTTCACCAAAATTAACCAAACTGTTGTCTGGACATGGACATTGACATTTAAAATCGATAAAAGGATTTTAACGAAATGATATATATGCACGTCACAAAGTACTGAAATGTGTTTTTTGTATTGTTATCTGTTACAGCAGGTATTAGAGGTAGGCCTTCTTGGACTCATTCACTTATATGTATGTAGGCTAATAATTTGCAAAGTTCAGTGAACGACTAATATTTTGTTCATTATCCCTGTGTGGTGACCAAAACGTGTTAATGAAAACAATGACGAACACATTTTTAATTAGCTGAACGCTAAAGAGCGTCTCTTGAATGACAACACTAAAATTTTTACTACAATTAAACATGTGAACTGCGCCAAAAAAATTACAAGAAAAAAATGGAAAGAATTTTTGTATAAAATTAAAAACGTGCAGTACTCGTGAAAATAACGACCTTAAAACGTGTCCTGAACAAGTTCGTTCTGGTAAACATGTTGACAAAAAGTGGAAACACTAAATATGGGTTAAATAGATGTGTTCCAGTTGCTTGATAAAATAAAACCCATTAGAACATGTGATATGTTTTAATTCCCATTAAACGTGTGAACATCAAGAAAACTTATGTAATTTCATTGAAAAACATGAGGAGTGTGTGGTCAAAAACGAGTATTGCAATACGAGACATGTATTGAACAAAAATGTTTCAGGGAATTTTCTGGAAAGCGTGGAAATACTGAAACATAGTGAACATGTTCATTATAATAAAATGTTTGAAATACATTACTGAAAAATAAGGAATCCAAACTAATATTGTGGATTTTCAAGAAATTAAACTAATGGTGAATGGAGAAAAATAAATATGCAAATAAATTTTTGTTTATTTACCAAAAACAATAGGGTTTCTCAAATCAATACGAACATGAAATTGGCCGAATTGATTCTATTATTTGGGTAAATGAGAGATATTTGAAGTATTTTGACATAGGAACGAACCTACAGTTAGCATAAACATTTAACATGTATGTTATCTTAGAATCAATATAAAAAATATGAGGAACCAAATTAGGTTCCTCAACCGGAAAAAGGCTTGGCTAGAAGAAAACTTTTTCCTTACAAGACTGAATTTTTTACAGTTTATTTAGATGATAATTTAAACATCAAAGGGATGGAAAAGTATACTGTAGTTGCTTTGAATCCTTTGTTTCCTATTTTTGCATTCATAAAATATTTTTGTGGGCCATGAAGATTTATTGCGCTAGTCAACTTGCAAATGAAGAAATTTCAAAACTTTTCCCAACGGAAAACATTCTGACAAATTCCAAAAACATACATAAGTATGTCAAAGAGATATTAGATATGAAAAAGAATATACAGTACATTTGCATTGAATGTGCAAATACATTGTGTTATACCTATACACAGCACTTCAAACTATTTTTATAAAGGAAACACGTCGATATTCAAACATTCAGTGTTTTGGATTGCTTCTTAAAATAAATATATTTTAAGACATATTATTTTTTCAATATTTGACCATATTTCTAAATTTGATCCAATGAATTTGAATGCCGGTAAATATTGGTTTGGACAACGTGTCGTTTGGCCCTAACGTTGTTACCATGGCTGGAATGCCGATGAATTTTGGTTTGGACCACCCGTGCATTTTGGCCCAACGTTGTACCATAGTTGGAATGCACAATTATATTATCTGTAACATTTGCTAATAATTAATCTATAAAAATCGTACTCAAATTAATCAGATGTTGTACAATCAGTTTAATATGAAATTATTTTTTTAAAGTGATCAGGAAAATATTAAAACATGCAATTAAGATCATTTTGAAGCCAATGGCGTTAACATTAGCCTAAGGAGACCCACCCTTGCAGCTTCCTTAGCGGTCATGATCACCACTGTATTATGTGGGTCAGGT
>JAQGAE010002762.1:0-16695 GCA_034696685.1 Julus scandinavius | reverse complement strand
TTAATCTCTTTTTGTTTGGCTGTAATTGTGTTTTAAAATTTCACCCATTGAAGGTGATAGGGTTGTGATTCACCTTATAAAAAAAAATGGGGTGGCGAGAAATTTTGGTCCACCCTGTATATATGTACGTATATGGCCAAAAACGTCCAATTCAAGATTCTGGACCATGTTCCTCATTCCCCCTCCCCAAAATGCGATGACATATACGACCTTGCTGATGTCAATGTAAAACGTATCTTCCAAGATGGGGCACTTCATAAATAAGGATACTTAAAAAGTTATCTAAAGTGTTTCGGATCATATAGCCATCATCAGGTGTTCTAAAAGTTATTAAGATAGGTGTTTTCAATAGTTCAGGGAAGAAGCAATTATAAAGTTATTGATACTACTAAGGCGAGGTTCTGCGAGGACGACAATTAGTGTTGAGTTGAGACATGTTTCATATGAAACCTGAAGAGGGAGAATATTCAATAGGTACCTCCTCTCCAGGGCTAGCTGTTTAGGGACCATGAAAAAAGGAAGTCCACAAAATTCATTAAAAATGACCCACTTCCCTACTTCATGTCAATTCGGTGTCCATTCCATTCCAATAATGAACTGACACTATTTTTGGACTGGTTTTGACGATATTTTGTAGACGTTTACTGTAGAATTATCCGGCCATTATTACAGTCCCAAAATAATGTGTGGGAACATTGCCAAATTTCCAAATTACCTGAACAATAGCCTGAAGTAATAAACTTTGTCAGAAAAGCATAATGGATATCTAGAATTAAACCCAAACCTACGCGCTTTAACTTTGACTTTTACTTAAGTATCTCACTTCACAAAAGTCGCACACCCAAATATATCATTTACATAAAGTAATTTATCGTTTTTACGACAATTCGCTAGTGACAATTGACGTCATTGTCTTAAAGAGTCGCATATTTTTGGTCATACCTGACGTTATTATGTCAATATCTTTGAAGGAAATAGATGTAATATCATGATAAACATACATAGATTGTACAAGATTATACAAAGAGTCACTCTAAAGACCTTGTCACGATTCCTGTAATATTTAAATGCAAATTATTAAACCTGATCTTTTCCAAGTAATATTTTGATTAAACTAGTTTCAAACTCAACTACTATAATACCACATCACTGACCTTGATGTCGAAATGGCAGACGTCGATTAATGATTTTGCTATCAAATTATCATTCTTGTAAAAATTTGCTTCTTCCTCATTAACTGCACATTGACTAGACATTGATTACCATGTATTAAAAATCAAAAACTGCTATGGCCAAAAGTATTCTTGTGACAGCAACAAGTATATTCAAATTAAAACCTGTCGAATAAGGGGCCATTCAAACAGGAAGTCCTCAAGAGGGTGTAGGCGGGGTCTTCTGACATGTGGGCACCATGTGGAAAGGGAGGGGGAGGGGGAGGGGGAAAACCATTATGGACGTCCACCAATGAAGGTATTTTTCAGTTTTTGAATTTTCTGTTTGAGTTTTAAATGTCAGTGAAAAGGGAAATGGACACCAGAAGAAATGAGTACCCAGTCCCAAATGTGCTTAAATTTTTAAAACCTCGGGAAAGTCGTGAATTATGCCTAACTTTTTATTAAGAGGGATCACAACCCTATTCTTTTCAATGGGTCGAGCTTGCAAAGATACTCACAATTGAATGAGGGAGGTTTGGGTGGGGGTGAGAATTGTTTGGGGTGGCTTGATGGATCAGCAATGGCATTAGATTGTCGTTTTTCACTTTGAAATATTAGATTTTTTTAAAGTAAATAAACAAGTTTGAAAAATGTCTGTTATTTTGCACACGCTGCCACCAGGTGGCAGCATGAGATAGGCAAGTTGTGAGTGCAAAAATTCAAATAATAGTTTAATTTTTTTAAAAATCTACTGTTTTAAAGTGCCCTTGCTGATTTATCAAGCTATTTTAAACAATTTTAACTTTTATTTAATCTCTTTTTGTTTGGCTGTGAGTGTCGTTGTAAATTTACCCATTGAAAGGGATAGGGTTGTAATCCCCCTTAAACACCAATGTTATGCTGGAATTTCCCTTCGAGGTCAGAAAATTTCCTTTAATCAGAAATATCTGGAAAAATGTCGTGGAACTGATAGCGAGGCGAGTGCTTGGAAATTTATAGGATGGGCCTTTGTATGTTCTAACAAATCTGGACACTCTAGTTTTCAAAAATATATGGAGGACGTCCATGGGGGGGATGAAGAATGGTCTGGGTTGAAGAGGGGCACAATGTGGACAGGGGTAGACGGAGGAGGAAGGGAATTTGAATCATATGACCATAGGTAAAATACAGTTGATCACATTGACAACCCTTCCTTGCAAGAAATTTACCTGAGCTTCTACTTGTTTTAGGTATGCTATGGCCCTTTGAAGCTATGCCAGTTGTAATGCGTTACTTCTGCATGTGTCTTCCATCGACGGTGTCTTGTAGGGCTATGGAATACATCATCCACAGAGGATGGGATCTTAGTTATGTCGCCATTTGGGGCGCTTTTGGAATATCGTTTGTTTGGATATTCGTTTTTTTAGCTTGTGCGTTTCTGGTGTTTAATCATAAGAAATAACACTGTCAAACTGGCTTATTTTGGCAGATATAAAAAACCAGTCGTGTTACTTAATTTATATTAATTACATACATGCATTTGCAATATTATTCGTATATTGCCTGTATGTTGTTTAGGCAACCCATTAAATTATCCTAGGGACCCGGAGCTTTTAAAGGGCCCGTGTATAAGTTAAAGTATGGCCTATTAATTAGGTAAGTGGGTTTAAACATCAACAAGCTTAAGGGCCCTTCCCGGCACTTTATGTCCCAAGCATGGTTTTGGTTAATGCTTTAACCCACATGGAAAAGAAATGCATTTCAAAAATGCATATAGATTGAGACACTGAAATGCATTTCAAAATACATTTATAAATGCATTTTTAGAAATACATTTCTAAAAATGCTTTTCAAAACGTATTTCCAAACGCATTTTTAAATACATTTTTGGTGTCTCAATCTATATGTATTTTAAATGCATTGCAAATACATTGCAAATCATTGTAAATGCATTTCTATTCCATGTGGGTTCACTTGAGCATTGTGAGATTTGTTCGAGTATGTGTTTAGAAATGAAAAAGCTTTGTTTTTTTAAGCTGGTAACTAGTAAATCATATATATTATCTTTTTATATATCATACCTTCGCCTACTATTTTTAAATCATTTCATTTAATTATAACACATCCTGACAACTAAAGTGATTAAATTAATAACAAAAAGATTGTGTTGTTTTAACTAAGTTTCCGAAAAATTGCCATGATTTTTGTTGATCTTTGAATATAAAAAAATCTGAAAAAAGCTGGAAATAATTTAATTTCGTTCGGTAAATTTGAAAATGTTTACTAATGTACAGTATACATAATGTTTAGTGTAAAACTTGTATTGCCTCATGTCTAGTATGATGAATGGTTAGCCGGAGGTTAGCGAAGTTTGTTTATCAAAAAACAAAAAAAAGGGAGAGTAAAAATCTAAAAATAGCACAGTTTCATTCACAATGAAGTAATATAAATTTTACAGTAACTTAAGTTCTGACAATTTTGTAAACAACAATAAGTTGTACACATTTCGCTTAAGCGGATACAAATTTCCCACAATGAAAAAGGGGTTTTTACATTAAAAAATGAACGTAAACTTGACAAGAATCCAAAATCAAGCGAGAAAAAAACTGGTTTGATTTTTTCACGTTCGATTTTGGATTCTTCTACGTTTAAGCATTTGTTGAACAACTGTATAAACTAAAAATAAGATAAGTTCTTGTAGAGTCAGATAATTTCAGGTGAGTTACCACTTTTTGTAAATGAATTTGTTTGTTGAAGATAAATTATTATCACTGTATTTCGTCTGGTGTTCAGAAAGATTTTGTTTACAAATTTTGTACATTACTTATTTTAATTAAACTAAAAATACTATGAGATTCGTAATTAGAAGTATACACATTTATATGTCTTGTATATAATAAGTAACAATTATAAAATATACCATTGTTTTTACTAAAGTAACTACTTTTATCTGGGTTGTTTTGTTGTATTTATATATTTATGTGATAAATTCATACTGTATGGGCAGTGCATGCGTGGAGCATGTGTATAGTAACTATTTTAGTATTAAGCATCATAACTATTTAACTACAATTTAGTTTTAAAAATCTTTAAAAAAGGATTTTCCATTAATTAATTTTTCCAACTTTTCTAAAAATAGGAAAAATACGTTCGTATGCGATTGATTGGCCATACTTAAAATGTTTTTTAAATGGGAAAATTAAAAAAACTATAAAACAGTGCATGTATTCATGCAAAATAGTGCTATTTAGTTAAATTATGTTTAGATGTTAAGGAACTACTTGTAATTCCCCATTTTACCTATATGCATTAAGCCTATAGTCCACACAAACAAAACCACGGAGCAGAAGCAGACTCTTTGAAAACATGTTTGTTGGTTTGTTTGGTGATTTTTAACGTTGACCTATTTCTGCAACACGAGGGCTAAACACCAACGTCAGGGGATGAGCCTTCAACACCTACCTGGGAATTTTGCCTACGAGGGAAACTTCCACCTCCTTTCAAGGGGTCTTTAGCGTGCAACAATCAATACCGGACTTGAGTTTAAATTCTCATCCGAAAGAGCTGCCACTTAGGGAATTTCTCTCATCCGTAAAAATTCCCACTGAACTCGACCTGGGAGTGAACCCAGAATGTGAGGATCGAGAGCCAAGCACGTAACCCACTCGACCGCCAGCGTCGGCTGAAAACATGTTGTCGATAACTTTGCTTACCAAGTTTCCATCCCAATGTCTAAGCAAACTTTTAAGGTGGGTCCAAACTATCCAAAAATACGGAGCAAAAGCTGTGTTTTCAAAACATTTTCAAAAACATGTTTTTGAAAATTTAGTCTGGATGCTCCAAAAAACATGTTTTCTGCTGGGAGTGTATGCACGCCACATTCCTTTCAAACGCATTATACATGTTAAACACACTATACATGTTAAATAGATGTCAATTTTTATATATATATAATAAATGCATTGAAAACTGCACTTGGCTCCATGTGTTTGCTTTCAAAATTTGTACATGATCTGGACGCCATGCTTTTAAAAGCAAAAAACACAAAAACTCAAAAACAAGTTTTTTGAAAAACATACTTTTCCAAAATGTTTTTAAAAACTCTGCTCTTGTTTTTGCTTTGATTGTAGTCTGAACTCACCTTTAGGCTTTTTTGCTTTGAAAAGCATGCTTTTGAATGTATTTCGCCAATCGTCCAAGTGGCGGTCCGGTTCATAGAAAACAAATGTTCCCACTTTATGGTGCTTGTGTCAAGGCGTGTACTCAGCCGTCGGCTTAATTTGCATCCGGTGTGCAGACGAACTTTGAGTGTACATGTGGGGTGACTCTAATACCATACGGCCTGATTAGGCATCGACACCATATATGACCGCATAGGCCCCACTTTTTGCCGTAGGGTCCCAGACTGTGATGTCAAAATCTGTCCTCATTGGCTTTGTAGGAGTGTCATCATTTTTATGGTATTTACACTTCTGCTTTTGGAAACATGCTCTTGAAAGCACCTTTTCCATGTTTTCTGCTTTTTTTCCCATTGTGTTTGTTGGTGTGGACCTGGCTTTATGCATTATTTTTAAAAAGGGGTACTCAAACAGAACTGCAAACAGACCCCAAAATTTCGCATATGTCTTCAGTTTATCAGTTAATTTAGGCCATTGTACATGTGTTGAGTCAGTTTTTAAAATGACGCCTTCTAATTGGCTGGACCTACTGCAATGGGGCTTGCAAAAGTGATGGAGAAAAAAGGAGGTTTTAACTGCAAGTTGCTCTTGAGGGCATCTTGAGGCCATCTTGGAAGGCCTGCACAAGCTGCATTTGTGCCAATTTCATTAAAGACACTCACCTTTTTTACTTTGGCAGAGCTGCTAAAATCTAATGCGCATGCGCACCATATGTGGGCCAAATGCAGATAGACCAACCGCCCAAGTGAAAAGTTCGTTGAGTACCTCTAGTGTATCCTTTGAAATTTATTCACAAAGTAAAAACAAGGGGCTAAGTTTTGATAAAAAGTTATGGTGACAGCATTGTTTTTTTATCAAAGAACACGCTTTAAAGTTTTCATATATGCGTTTATTTTTATTACCTACTTACAATTAACGTTTCTGAATTTTTCCAACTTTCACTTTAACACAATACAGTACCATAATTGTTGACATGTTTTTAATTCGAGTAAGCAAAAACTAAGCATGTCAAGGATGTTTTCATGTCTGCTGATGTATGAATGGATAAACATTAAAACTTGATTCGCTATATGGTCTATTGCAACTAGAATTAGTATTACAGTATTATTTTCCACTTCTATTATTTTTATATCTCATACTAAAGTATTGCTATTCCTTTCACATGAATTATACGAAACACCTTGATTTTTTTTAAAAAAAGTTAAAATTTACATTAGTAAAAGTTATCGGTGTAATAACTTAAATAAATGCTACAATTTTTTTTAGTATTGCCTGCTCGCTTTGCATATGTAAAATATATTGTGCAAGACACGTTCCAGACGCAGGCTGAATAATAATAATTATATGTATATCAGCTATGGAATAAAATCAGTTTAAAGGTAAATGTTGAACTGTTATGTTGGCATTTTTGATCTCCCACACATTTAATAAGTTTATAAATAGTTTTTTAGAAATCCACCAACTGAAAGTAAAGTATTATAATCGTCTGCTTCATGTGACGCCTTCTGCATTGTTTTGCAAATATATTCTCTATACGTCCCTTGGTGTAGAATCTGAGAACTGGATCTAGAACAAGGTTAGTTTTTTCAACTTTTATTTACCTCTCATTAGCATGGCCGGCCCGTTTATTAAACCAACTTAGACGCTTATAATCCCAGGGCCGAATTGCATTTTTTGTGCGAATTTTGTAGTATTTGCTGAATTTTTGCGATTATTTAGTTCAATTATTTCTAGTTTAAAACAATGCTTAGCATAAATAACTATATACTGATAACACGACCAATCATCACTCAAGTAACAGGAATTATACTCTGATATTTTCTTATCAAAATTTTTTAGTAAACACCTAAAATATTTGTCTTCAAATCTTGGTGGACACGTTTAGAATATATTTGAGTAAAAGGGTATAAGAGACCAAACTAATACCACAACCAAACCAAATTTCATTGATCTTAAGGGGGATTACAACCCTATCCCTTTCAATGGGTAAATTTGCAACGACACTCACAGCCAAACAAAAAAAGATTAAATAAAAATAAAAATAGTTTAAAATTGCTTGATAAATCAGCAAGGGCATTCGATTGTCGTTTTTCACTTTAAAATAGTAGATTTTTTTAAATTAAATTATTTTTTGAATTTTTGCACTTACAACTTGCCAATCTCATGCTGCCACCTGCTGGCAGCGTGTGCAAAATAATGGACATTTTTCAAACTTTATTAATTTTAAATAAACCTACCATTTCAAAGTGAAAAACGACAATCGAATGCCCTTGCTGATCCATCAAGCCACCCCAAACAATTCTCACCCCCACCCAAACCTCCCTCATTCAACTGTGAGTATCTTTGCAAGCCCGACCCATTGAAAAAAATATGGTTGTGATTCCTCTTAAAGGAAATTTTGGTTTGTGTTACGTCATGTTTTACTGTATGTCAGATGTTCATGGAAATTTGTCTGGATATTCACGAAATAATAGCTCAACCAAACCCCATTCCATGCATTCCAGTGACTTCAATTGGAAATATTGTTGGTTTATATAACCAACAAGCCCTAAAATCTTGATAAAAAAATTTAATAAATTTTTAGATGAGCTATGTAAATATTTTATTTCATGGTAAGGCTCATGAATCTCATAAACTGGCCCTGAAATAACCTAGTACACCTACGAGGAAACGAACTTTCCTAGTAAATTGGCCGATTTGTTTACAACCTATAAAATTGTACTTTCAGAGCACGTAAAAGTATATGTTAGTTTGAATTCATCCTTCACTTTTTATGAAGTAGAAATTTCCATTGTTATTTTTGAAAGTCTGGAAAATGACGTAAATAGGTGCATTGGTACTAGCGTAAATAGAAGGCGGGGTATTTAGAAGTTTAGTTGAAGGAGTAAACTGACCTCTATACCTGAGGGCGATTTATGCAAAACAGGTTAAACTTTGATAAAAGGCAATCTTGACGGCTGAACTTGTTTACTTTCTCTTAGCACCTCAACTAGATTTGTTGAAATATAGTGGATGCTGTTACATTGTATAGTTGATGATAAACTTTTACATCTTTAATATTTTATAGCAAATTTGGAAGATTGATGTGAGAACCCTGTTATTGTTCCGAACGATTAAAATACTAGACATTATGACAAAGATGTTAAACTTTTGTACTAATCTGCCCACAGTTTATTTTTGTTGTCTGCAACATTGCCATGACATGAGTTTTGTCATCTATTTCCAATTTTACAATTGTTGCTTCTATTTTTTCTTTGTCAAAGTGTCTAGCTGATTTTAAAAATAGAAGTTTGGCTTTCTAAAAATTAACTCACAATTTTCGAAATTTCAGATATTTGTTTAGCATCGTCTTAAAGATGGAATCGTCATTCCCAGCTGCTGTAGATGTGTGTGATGCTGAAAAATGTTATGGAAGCAATTCTAATGCGACACCGGCGTTTACTAAACTTAATTTAAATGTTCCACGAGGAAATATGTGAGTATCATATCAATTTTAAGTTCTATTTAGTCATAATTAGCAATTAGTAGTCGATACATTTAATTTAATATTGGTTTAGCTTGTACTGGCTGTACCACCAACTTTAATTAGTATTATCGAACAGAATGTAGATTAGGAAATATTACACCCTTTTTAATTACTGTTAATTGTTGTTATGGTGAAAAAGATTTGTTTGAAGTTATTTTAAAAGTCAAATAATTATTTTGAAAATTGGGCGCCAAGTTTAGCAGAATGATGGGGAGTTTTAAATCTTCTTTTAATATTTTAACTGTTTAATCTAAAAATGTATTTATCAACGTTAAAATTTTAAAATATTTAATTTTGTATTATTCAGCTATTTAATTGAACAAAAATAGTAATTAAAACGTGTTATATTACAGAAATTTTGTTCAATTGAATAGCTGAATAATATATTTTTTTAAATATTTTAATATATTAACGAAAATTAATACATTTTTAGATAAAAATATTTTAAAAATGCATTATTCAGATATTCAATTGAACACAATTTCCGAAATTTGACAAGTTTTAATTACGATTTTTATTCAATTAAATAGCTGAATAATATTTTTTTTCAATATTTTAATATGTTAACGTAAATATAAAAATATTTAAAAAAAATATTATTCAGCAATTCATGCAATTGAACAAAAATATAACAATTACGAAAATTATTTTGTGAAAATAAACAAATTTATTTGAATGCCATGGCATGTGTTTTTCTATTAAATTAAAGAAAAACTATTTATTAAAGTAAATTAAACTAATATTGCTGAAAATTTTATAAGAAAATGAATATATAAATAGATCAAATTAATGTTGAAACAAAACCTTTATAAAATTACTTGATAATAAATTAATTATATCATTGAATGCTAAAATATTTTTCTATTGCTTAATTATTAATATATTGCATAATGAAAATATGTTATAGCTAGCCAAATTACTATATTAGTAAATATTAAAATGTGTAAAAGACTACCAAAATGTATCAAAATTATTTTTCTCAAAAAAATTGTAGCCATTGTAAAAAATTATTTCTTGTTAAAAATTCGTAAATCTAAAAAAAATACTAAAATTGCAACACAAATGCAATCAATGTTTTGGGGTAGTTTTTATGATAAAAAAATTCAAATTTTTGTTTACCACATGTTTGTGAAACTTTAAACTTTGTACCATTGTATGGTTTTAGTATTTTTTATGGGGCTATTATAGATATCAAAGTGCTTGTATATGCCAGTTTTTAGATGTAAATTAAACTAATATTGCTGATGAAAATGTATATATAAATAGATCAAATTAATGTTGAAACAAAACCTTTATAAAATTACTTGATAATAAATTAATTATATCATTGAATGCTAAAATATTTTTTTATTGCTTAATTATTAATATATTGCATAATGAAAATATTTTATAGCTAGCCAAATAACTGTATTAAACTGTGTAAAAGACTATCAAAATGTATCAAAATTATTTTTCTCAAAAAAATTGTAGCCATTGTAAAAAAAAAATTTTTGTTACAAATTCGTAGATCTAAAAAAAAATACTTTTACTAAAATTGCAACACAAATGCAATCAATGTTTTGGGGTAGTTTTTATGATGAAAAAATTCAAATTTTTGTTCATCTGGGCAACTTGTACAACAACTACCACATGTTTGCGAAACTTTAAACTTTGAAACATTGTATGGTTTTAGTATTTTTTATGGGGCTATTATAGATATAAAAGTGCTTGTATATATGCCAGTTTTTAGATGTTGTTGTTCAAAATTATAAGTTCATGAGTAGGGGATGAGGGGTAAGGGGTCAAAATACCTTGTTGACGTCATGAATTACCCCTTTCTGTTTTCCCATTATTTTGAAAACACCAAAACTCGTTCTATAACTCATCTGGTTCTCAAATTGTTTATCCGCTCGCCTATTCCTCTAAACATACTAACCCGGTCATCCGTAATAACAACAGTACGTTAAACTGTCCTTGAAGGTAAGACTGTTAGTAGCCTACTCAAATGAAGCTTGGAGCAAGTTTTTCATCTACTCAATGTATGGTATTTTGACAGCTTGCTTTTTATAAGGCCTAGTTTAAATACCGAGAGCTAATTAACAATGCAACTAATAACTTACCTTCTTTTAAACCCAACTGGGGCCCAACGTGTCTCGTGTGCAAAATGAAAAATTTAAAAATACTTTTTTCTTCAAAAACATTGAGCAATGACTTAATACAAAAAAAAACTTACTAAAATATATGGAAACAAAAACGTTGTTTATTGGCCTAGTTTTTCAACAAATTTCGTAAATGTAATAATGCTAAAAATCCCAATTTATTTCTAAAAAAATTGTCAACTTCGTATCTAGATCAAATAGATTTTATTCAAAAACATTTGGCAATGACTTAATGTAAAAAAACTTCCTAAAATATGTATACAAAAAATCTTCTTTATTGGCCTAGTTTTTCAACAAATTTCGTCTGCAGTTTGTCTGAAATTAATGTTAGAATGTTAAAATCATTATTTATCGACTAATTTATTTCTAAAAAATTGTCCAAGTTGGTATCTAGATCAAATAACATTTATTAAATTAATTTACAAAAATTGTAATAAACAACCATTGTTTATGATATAGTTTTCAATATTTAACTATTTTCAACATTATTTTTTTTAAACAAAAACGCCAGAAAGTTTACTAAAACTCATAATTTTAAAATAAATTTAATAAAGCTAAAAAGTATTTGTGTATTGGAAAATTTATTTATATTTAAATTTTAATAACATTTACAGAAATTTTAGTTACCAACTATTGTTTATCAGTTTTCATTTAAAACTATTGCATACTTTATATTTATAAGTTAGAACTGTTAGTTATTTTATAGTAACATTTTATAAAATAATTTTAAGAACTTTGAAAGTCATTGTTTACTTACAAAAAATGTCGTCTATTTCGTGTTATGATAAACAACATTTCTCAGATACATTTTCAGAAATAGTGGTAAACAACAATTGTTTATGGCTTACAGTAGTTTTCCTAAAAAAACAGGCGTTTTGTTTGATATTCTTGCATGTAGCTTGTCATTAAATTATTTTACCCCAGGAATTAACATTAAATGTTTCACAGGGTCCTTCATTTGCTATTGACAGACGGTATTCATGACTAAAATCGATATAAAAAAATGCTAATTAATTTAGTGGAAATTTTCCACCAGATGGTTTTCCGGTTTATCAGTGCAACGTGTCACGGTCAGGATGAAAGTATTTGTGTTGTTTATCAGTTTCACCAACAGGAGCAGTAACTTTTAACTGTAAACAAGGTCAGCCTAAAGCATGGGTGTTGTTGTTGAATTTTCTTAAAAACGAAAACAATGGCTTGAAATGCGTCACTGGAATTTCAGTTGATTTCCTAGTGGAACCCTTTTTTTCTGTGTTGTTTTGCTATTACATTCTAAAAATAACATCATTACCATCATCAACTTAAAAAAAACTTGTTTTCCTCAATTGATGCTTAGTTAAAAATAGCCAGCCTAAAGGTGTTATAAAACCACAGGTTAAGCCATAAACAGGATAAAGCATTTGAGAAGATAGTTAAAAACAACTTTTATATGCTTTAATACGGTAGAGTTAAAAATAGACTAAATGAAACTGATAGACTAAAAAATCTGATTAAAAATAAACTAAATGGATCTGATTAAAACAGATTCAATGGATCTGATTAAAACAGATTAAATGAATCTGATTATGAATAGACTTAAATGAATCTGATTAAAAAATAGACTAAATAAATCTGATTGAAAATAAACCAAATTCATTTGATAAGCTAGTAAATGAATATTATTAAAAATGTACTAAATGAATTTGATTAAACATGGACTAAATGAATTTGATTAAAAATACAATAAATGAATATGATCTAAAATGGATTAAATGAATCTGATTAAAAAAAATAGACTAAATGAATCTGAATAAAAATAGATTAAAAGAATTTGATTAAAAATAGACAAAATGAATCTGATTAAGAATACAATAAATGAATCTGATTAAACAAAGACTAAATGAATCTGATTAAACATGGACTAAATGAATTTGATTAGAAATACAACAAATGAATATGATTAAAAATGGATTAAATGAATCTGAATGAAAATAGATTAAAAGAATTTGATTAAAAATAGACAAAATGAATCTGATTAAACCAAGACTAAATGAATCTGATTAAACATGGACTAAATGAATTTGATTAAAAATACAATAAATGAATATGATTAAAAATGGATTAAATGAATCTGATTAAAAAAATAGACTAAATGAATCTGAATGAAAATAGATTAAAAAAATTTGATTAAACATAGACTAAATGAATCTGATTAGTCTGAATTCGGAATGAAAATTAGACTTTTGAAATAAAAAAAAAGTGAAAAAATTATTTTATGTTGCCATTAGAATCGATATATGGTATTTACAGTGCATTTTTTATTAACTATTTATTTGCTTTTTATTGTTATTTTATATGAAATTCATTATGCAGGTTTGTTTTAATAATTCTTTAGTGAATATGGAAAAATATATTTTGGGATGAAATAAAAACTTGATTTTTTCTATGTTTATATTTGACTCAGCCAAGGAAATTTTCACCTGGTCCAATGCTGAATATCTCAATAAAATTATTTAACAATTAATACACAAGAATATAAAAAAATCACCATAAAGTTTTCAAATGTTTTTTTTTTTACAGTTAAGTTTCATTTTTTTACTTTATAATATTTTTGCAGATATGGATTATTAGGTCCTAGTGGATGTGGAAAAACAACTTTGCTACGATGTATTTTGGGGCGTTTAAAACTTGACAAAGGGTCGGTTTTGGTGTTTGGCCATTGTCCAGGAACCAAAGAGAGTGGAATTCCTGGACCCACGGTTGGATACATGTCCCAGGTAAATACCTTGCCAAAAACTATAAATCAACCATTTTTTACCATGTTGTTAACTATAAATGTGTTTTTTATTCCTGAAGGACACCACCGTTTACATAACAATGACAATTGGTGAATACCTCCGTTATTTTGGCTCCATTTTCGGAATGTCTTCAAAACAAATACAGTCCAAGATGGAATATTTCATAGACTTGCTCAGATTGCCATCAAAGAACGCGCTTGTAAGCAGTTTGAGGTAAAAACAATTCTCGTTAAATCACTGCCTACTTTTCTAAAAATTAGAAAGTTTTCCTTAATGCTATTTCTCTAAAATTTAGTGGTGGTCAAGCCCGTTGTGTACATTTTGCAGCAGCGTGTATGCATGATCCAAAACTGCTCATCCTTGATGAGCCAACGGTGGGCATTGACGTCATTACAAAACACAGGTGAGTGAAAAAAAAAATTTGTTTATTATTTTTGAAACCGGTTCAACTGTCAACTACATTTTCGTAGAATCTTTTTTTGGGGTTGTTTTTTTCAATACAAAGTACCATTTTTTTTCTTCTGCCTAAAATTCGATCATCGTTCGTCGTCCTTGTGACGTCATTGTTTACAACTTTCACGAAGAGTTTAAAAACAAGTCAATTATAATCACAGCAATTTGAGTTTTCATTTTTGGGCGTTTTTTTTAAATAGTTTCACACAGGATTCTTTAACCGGTTATCCAACATTTTCTAGCTTTGATGTCATGATTCTAACATGTTTTCAAAATCTAAACTCTTAATTATCGGATTTCTAAAATCTTACACCTGGTTATGAATGGCAGATTTTTCACTTTTTTATTTCTAAAAGTATTCACAAACCATAAAACATAACAAATTTGATTCACAAATTTATTTTATACTATTGAGAATATTATTAGAATATTTTCTTATTGCTAAAATAAAAATATATTTGAAATTAAACTCCTCTTCGAACACTTTTCGAACACTGTGTTTAAAAGGAGATACAAGGCGATACCATACTAATTTAAGATTTTATTTATTTGCAATAATAAGAACACTTTTTCAAAAAAAAAATACCTTTTATCATGATTTTTTATTATTAAAATTAGCAAACATGTGACTCTTACATGTGCAAAATTTATAGATTTCCTGCAAACTTGACCTTTATCCACTCAGAAATGGTGTGGAAAGCTTCAGCATGATATCAAGGTCTATATCATCGAGTTCATTATCAAAGAACTTTTCTACAGACTCCTCAGATGATGACTGGGTCAGTCCCATTCCTTCTGCAATGTTGTGTCCCAAACCTATGCACCAAAAGAAACATTTAGAAACATGTAACATACACATGCTACCTTGGAGTGTCCAGAAGTGGTTGTGAAACATGTGTCGGAAAACGGTCATTTTCTGACACATTTCAATGTTTCCTGGTGATCGCTCAAGAGGCGGTTTGGATCAAAAGGTCGGTATCCACCAAAAGAAACATAAACAGACACAAAAAACACTTAAACAAAGTTTTTAGCATGTTTTTCCAAACATGTGTTGAAAATTGTGTAAAAACAAAAAAAAAAAAAACATGAGTGTACGCACCTATGACACATTTCGAGAAACAAGGCGAAGCTTGGACATATTTCAAAATGAAAACCACATGGTGCACGTTGATAAAAGCGCCTTAATACGACACATTTGAGACACATTTTTTCCTTTGATCCGGACTGCCTCTCGAGCGATCGCTACGACACATCAAGAAACATCAAAATGTGTCAAAAAAACGACGCGGTTTTTGACACATTGTTCGCAAACACTTCTGGGCACATCAATGTTTGTATGTGCATGTTTTTTGCGTGTAATGTTCCTTTTGGTGGATACGCACCAAAGGAATATGCGACACATGTTTCGAAAAACATGCTGGAAACTTTGTTTGTGTGTATGTTTCCTCTGGTGCATACCGACCTTTAGTAAGTCTCCGTCTCAAACACACCATAGGATTAAAATGACCTGGCAGACCTATGTATATCTCTATAAACTACAGTTTTAGAAAAGTTGAACACAGGAACACAAATGCCATCTTGGAATACAAATGGCAATCTTTTTACACATTACAGTTTTAAATTATTGGCAATTTCTTATTCCTCCTGCGTCCCATTCCTACCCACTCTCCCTTACATTCTAACTGTCTTTGTAATTTGTAAACTTTGTAATAACATGTTCATTCATTTAAAGATCTCAAAAGTTAAGTGTTAAGTGAACAAGTTTTTAACTACAACGTCACTTACACAACCTTATTTACAGAATGTGGGATCACCTTGTCAAATTAACCAGGCACAATGAAATGAGTATCATTCTAACGACTCATTATATCGAGGAGGCACGGCTTGCTGATAAAGTAAGATCTTAAATATTAAGGCAGTGAAACAATGAAAAATGTGAAAATAAGAAATTAGACTAATGACTTTGAGTAATAGGTGGGGATGATCCACGGTGGTACAATGGCCGACGAAGATACGACGGATAATTTGTTAACAAGATACAACGAAAGCACGTTGGAGGCGGTTTTCCTTAAAATTTGTTACCAAGACAAATTTGAAGTTGTCATCGATGATGGACAAGGTTTGGAAAATGGAAAAGAAATGAAGATATTGGGATCGGATGGAAGTAACAAAATTAAAGATGAACCACACAGAATAAGGACTTCGAAAAGCTTCAGTTTTGATGTGGCATGGCATCGGTTGTATCCCATAATTATGCGTACTTTCATCAGTTTATATCGTTTTCCTGGGTAAGGTTTGATTATTTTTCCTTATTTTCTAATTTGACTAATTTTGACTAACTTTTTAAGTTGACTTATCTAAAATAACCGTATTTGAAATATTGCTTTAAGGTGCGTTTGCCCCTGTCAAAAATCAACTTAAGCTGGATCACAACCCTATCACTTTCAATGGGTGAAATTTTAAAACACAATTACAGCCAAACAAAAAGAG
>JAQGAE010002761.1:0-16696 GCA_034696685.1 Julus scandinavius | reverse complement strand
TATGGTCACACATTTTTTTTTCAGAAATAAATGGATATAATCAAATATGGACATATATGGGACATTCAATATACAATACAAGTATGTGTATGTACATATATATATATGAGGGGCATGTCTCCCAAGCATATATTAATCCCAAGGACGTATATATGGAGAGGGGATATTGTGGATAAATCCTCCTCCTCCCGCCAAATCCAATCAATTTAACAATTTCAAGCCGATTTGGCAAAATATAAAAGAGGAATTGCCCTTTTTTGCTTAAATGTTGCAAATTCTTCCTTTTAACACATACTAATCTTACCCCTAAATGCGTAGATGAACAAAAGACGACTTTTGTGTGCATTAAAAGTGCTATTTTTCTTAGGTAATCCTAGATATATGGCCAAAATAGTCCACTCCAAGATTAACGACACTATCCCCCCAAAATATGAAGACATCTACGGCCTTGATCGGTCCAGAATAGTCCAGAATAGCAAAAATCCTAACTGCTGAACTCTCTCACCATACAAATTAACTCCCCTAAATAACCCCCTGTTTGTTTTTATTTTATTATTTTTTTTTTCTCAACCACATATGTGGTGCCCTTAATTCACTTGGTGTATGAGATATATAATAAATATGTCATGGCCATACAGAATTTTTAACCAATTCGGCAATCTTAATTTTTCTTGCTCTCAATTTGCATTCAAAATTTCCATATTTTTAACGATCCACCGATAAATTTGTAGGAAGAAGGCATATCGTAACGAGTGCATGTGTGTGATTTCTCAACTATCACTGCGAATGAAATTTCGTGTGAAATCTCATCAAAGATATAGCAGTTGGCCATAACGCCTGAGTATCGTGCTAAACTGCGCTATCTTTGCTTTTAATGGTTGGCCACGAAAATGAAATCAGGGCATATACGGAGGCTGGCTCACATTATGATGCTCATATTAATTGCTGGCTTTAATTAATTGGATGGCTCGCATGCACTTCGTTTTATTAAAATTATTTTAAGGAGGGAGTTTAATGCCCTCACTTCGGGCTCTATCTTTATTCATTGATCCCACAGGGATATTCGCAGCCATTTTTTATAACTCGTAATCACTGGCTTTACGCTCTGAATTTATGATTTGAAAATAAATGTGCCAAGCACACCAGATTAGGGAGCTAGCAAAATACTCGTAATTTAATAAATAGTCGAGCGGAGATTTCACCAAATAGACGTCATTAACTTCAAAAATTCATACAATTCCTAACAGTGGCAAATTACACGTTGTATGGTCAACAAACAACATACACAATAATACTTTAGAATTTAAAATATCTTAAAACAGATTCGATGAATTTCGACATTGTAAGTAATTAAGAATGTATAGTCAGTTGAAACAAGTTACAAATTTACAGATGCACATAAATAAAAAGTTAGTTAGTATAGTCAACACATTTGTAGTTCAAAAACAATCAGTTTTCGAAAACTAAGCAATTAGTTTTCACAATGCAAAAACAAATGTCTTAATTTAAGACTCTTACCAGTAGACGAACTCAACACTTTTTGCGCGTCTTAAAATAAGACACTTTTAGCGTTGTTTTTTAAAATAAGACACTTTTTGTGTCTTATTTTATAAATAAGATACTTTGTGTCTTAAAAAGAGCCGTAAAAAGTCTTGATTTCGTCTACAAGAAATGACACGAAAAGAGTCTAAAGACTTCTGTTTTTACAGTGCACCTGAAGTCTTCTCAGGTCTCATTGAAAGATGTCATTTTTTAGACACATGTGAATGTACATTTCATGTTATATCTGTACATGACATCTACTTTATATGGATTTAGCAGTGTTTTACGAACTTTTTCAGCTCACGGTACACTACACTAGACCTAAAATTGTGGCAGCAGACTTAACACGCGATTTTAAGGAGAGGTTTTCTATAGTTTTCTCAATAAAATAAAGAAAAATAAAGTTTGTAATAATAACCATTTATAATGTTTTCTGTTTACAAATAGTATATAGAAAATAACACCTGGTCACCCTTCATGGCAAATAAGTTTTACTAAATACAGGTAACATCAAAAGTGTTATGTAATTTCCAAAAATTTAAATTAAAATCGATATTAGTTTCAAGGATACATCCTCATTGCAAATATGGCAAAAAGTTCGTCTCTTGTTTTCTCCACGTCAATTGCAGATGCAATGGATTTGAATCCATCGATGACGTCGATTTCAGACTTAAATCATATAATTAACATCAAAATGGAGTAGAATAATTAAAATTGTCCTAATGGAAACAATATTTGTTATAGCAAATTTCTTAAACAGAATGTGCGAATGAACTTGATTCACAGCAACGTCAGCATGACGACACCACGTGGGTGTCTTTATTTCCTACAATTTTGGAAATCATGGATGTATATGTTAATCTGCTTTCTTCTAATATTACTGTTATATTTATTTCCTTTTTGTATTATTTCCACACTTAAAGCCATAACATTTAAAAAATAATTCTAGGACAAAGAACGCATTATTTGGATTTACATTAATCGCAATGTGAAAAATCGATTCGGTTAATGAACTTTTCGTTTCACGAACAGGGTTGAGCAACGGATTAAGTACGTAAACCGAAGTTCCACTGTATATTGAGAATATCATATAGTATATGGTGCTTAATATGTATATATAGCCCTGTATAATTGTCCCAGCAGGATTTATCTTAGGGGTAATTTATTAATTCAAATATTCTTGAAACTCCAAAAGATTTTGAGAAGTCGTAGTTATAAAACGTCAATAACATTCGTATTAAATCAAATGACTTAGCTATAACCAGACCGCTTTCATGGTATATTTACAGGCTTCAAACTGGATTCAAAGGTTAAAAGGGCCATCGTTAGAGATCAGCAACGCAGCATCAAAGCGATTATCGGAAATGTGTAATTGAAATAAAGGTCAACAAGGTGGTGAACGGTGAAGCAACAGTGTAGTGTAGTAGCACTCCTATCCCAGAATCGCCATTGGGTATAAAAGGAGAGAAGGGGGTTTGTTGATACGTGGTTGACCATTGGCTAATGCCAATGGCTAAACCAAAATTACCAAATGATTTTCAGTTGGTGGTAAATATCATCAGCTGCGCAGGAAGCCAAAGATGGACAATGGAAAAGTGTGTGACCAAATAAATGTTACTATATATGTATAGTGATGTGGACTGGTGTATATTGGAATGGGGATGAAAGGGTAAAAGGGGGCATTGAAAGTGAAACAGCGGGGACCCATGGGAATCTGCGGTGAAAGGACACATGCCATGGCAATGGCAATAAAAGATTTATAGCCATGATCAAATATGAGAATTACTGTTGCTAGTGGAGCAAGCTTGATAGAGAAAGTGTGGTGTATACAACAATGTTTTCTAAAAACATTCGCATTAACATTTAACAAATTTGATGTTTTATCAAAAATTCAACGCCTTTCCTTTCAACCTTTTTCAACTTCCGGTGCATTGAATTCGGAAGCAAAATTTTCACGGCGCCCCATACATATTTTTTTTCAAAGAAATAACTATAAATTGCGTTTTAAATATAATGATCAATACGATGAACATTTCCAAAATGTTCTGTTTACAATATTTACATAAAAAGCATGCATTAATACAAGTATACATTCACTTATACATGTATTTCATATTATGCTTCCTAAGAAAGACAAATATTGAGATTCTGAGCTAATGTTGAATTTGTAATACATATTTTAGTACACTTGTTTATAAGTATGTACAAATAAAAAGCATGCCATATTATGTTCCATATATGGTCAGAAAAAGCCAAATTTTTCACATATTTTGGAAACCGTTTGCCCATGAATGACGATATCATGTTTAAAAACTTGATATATTTATGAATATGACGAATAATAAATATTGAAATGCATTAACCCTCTGATGACCACCTTGTTTTAAAAACTCAAAATGACCACTTGAGAATTCGTCCAAAAATTATTAAATATATATATATACGAGTTAAATGATGCCATTATTGAAATTATTTTTCAACAACGAAATATTTATCATAAAATGCAAATATAATACAAACTGTAACATTATGAAAACAAATTAAATCGATTGAAAGTTCTACATTTTTGTAATTTTTGTCACAAACTTAAGCACGTATCTGACAACTTTCTGATATTTAAAATAAAATCAAAATATTGACAGCAGCATTTTAAATATTTTAATCTGTACATAGACCTTAAGGTGGTCTTCAGATGGTAATGGGGAGTGTATAAATATGAACATAACAAAATTCAGACATGTATACAGCTATTTGGACATATATATATATATATTCTGGGATATATTGTCATGTATGGTCATTACAGTGAGTTTATAAAGAGGGAAACGTTTCTTAATGCATTTCCGATAATGATTACAATTAAATCTTTGACATACTGAAGTCTCTGAATTCAATATTAGACTCTAGTAAACTTATTAAAATCTTACGTAGCACAGATACTGTAAGATGTCTAAGAATATGCAAATATTGCGTTTATTTTTAATTTAAACACAATCAACTGCCACATATTAATATGATGAATTATCACACCGAAAGGAAGACAACTGCTATACATTTTAAAATATTCATAGTTGTAACCGAAGAATACTAAGAAATTGTTAACCATAGAAATTTATGACCATATCCTTGCGCAACCATTAAACTAAAGATGCCAAAAAGCAGTACAAACTGACCTTAAAAGCTCGTTAAATTTAATTCAAGTACTTGCAATATTAAGCATAGCTCTTAATAAAACAAGTTTTATTAAGTAAATAATTTAAGAAATAAGCTGTACGTCATAATGGGATATATGCAAATAGATTTGGCCTAAAAATACTGGTTTCGACTTTAGCAATGGGGAATTATCATTGAAAAATCCATAGTAAGTGTCCTCAGCAGGGAAGGTTGAAATCAGACAAAATGTTCTCCTTAATCCCACATAACCTTCAACCTTTAACGAATCAATTAAAGTGTCGTATGGAGAGAAAGCGTCTGTGAGAAAAGTGGTGTGTGCGATAGACGTCATTTCGTCTAAATCTAGTAATAAAGCACAACTGGAAGAATTTGATAGTCAATTCAGCTAATATGAATATGAAAGGGGAACGAAATTTGACAAGAAAGCAGCCGTCTAGAAATACCGAGAAGAGATTTCGAGATGAAAATAAAAAAGTTGGAATATGGCGAAAATAGGTTTTACAAAAAAGATTTATTAGAAAAGTGGAAGGAAGGAATTAGTTTTTCTTCGAACTTATACAAGAAATGGGCTTGCTTAAATATGCATAACCAATGTGTTATGAAAAATCATTTCATGCAAGAAAGATGTGGGAGGAGTAGAAATATGTGAGAATTAATTGCCCTAATCTTAGACAGGAAACTGTCATGCTTATTTGCTTACTTTAAACATTAACGTTTTCATGAACAAAATATTATTTATTATGTAGATAAAATATTAAAGTGAAGCATTAAAAATAGGGTAAAATAAAATTGCTGCATTTCGACAGTTTAAATAAATATGCTTCACTGCAACACACGTATACTTCACTGCAATGCACATAAGCTTCACTGCAATACACAAAAGCTTCACTGCAATACACGTTAGCTTCACTGAAATGCACATATGCTTCACTGCATTACACATATGCTTCACTGCATTACACATAAGCTTCACTGCAATACACATAAGCTTCACTGAAATGCACATAAACTTCACTGCATTACACATATGCTTCACTGCATTCCACATAAGCTTTACTGCAATGCACATATACTTCACTGCATTACAAATATGCTTCACTGCAATACACATATGCTTCACTGCAATACACATACACTTCACTGCAATGCACATACACTTCACTGCAATACACAAAAGCTTCACTGCAGTACACATAAGCTTTACTGTTATAACTCGCTTGTTATTTAGAGTTATTTTCAAAGATTTTTACAAATGGGCTTTTTGCAATTAACTATATAATCTGAGGATGTTAATGTTTATTGTCCCGTTGGTATAGACTTGGGCAGTTTCCCTTTAAATGAATCGTTTATGTGACCATTCAGTTGAACGCCTTTTAATGTAAAGTACTCTTAAGTTGAAGGCGGTCTAGCCACACTAAATCAATTTCATTCAAAGTGCTACAAATTCAGCTGAATAATTTAATTACTTTCTCGGTAAACTCGTAAGAAAACGAAACCCTATATACAAACTATTTATACCCTTCGTTTAATGCCACTTTGCGAAAAGAAATAATCAAGCAATAATATAAGAAATTCAGTTTAAGAAAAAAAATATATTGTAAAGGTTTCTCTATTCCCCAGACATAAATTACTTAATTACCCTCAATGATTGCCCTCTTTAATTCAAGCGAGACAAACAAAACGGATTTCTCTATCATGTTAATGCTTTTTCTTATAATTTTAATGGCAGCGATGTTTTTGGTTTTTTCTCGTATGTCTTTCGACCCAACTCGTGTTGTCTTTCAATTAAATTATCTTTTCCCAAATACTAGAAAAAACAACGATTAGCAAATTTAATTAGTATTTTGTGGCTTGCCAGAATTAATCAATGTAAATGCCTGCTGTTTCTATAGAAATCCTTATGTGGCTTGCTCTTAAGGGTTCCCTTTTTAAGCTTACTCTGGATTATTCAATGTTTGTGGCTCACTTAAGATCTAACCTTTATTCTTGGGCACGTCAAATTTAACTCGTGGTTCATTGTCACAAACTTTCATTAATATAATCGATTATTTAAACGGATTTTATGGCTGTTTATTCTCATTGTTTATTTTCAGATTTTAAAATGCTGTAGGTACTGATTTGTACGTGACAAAGATAACAATATAATGGATGACATTGAACAAATAAATGGCAGCAAAATGGCCTTCTTTGTGTCTTATTTTTATTCTCAATTTCACTTATACAGGGTCATATAGTATATATAGCATGTTTGTTTTTTAATGGATATATACGGGCAATTTTAATACCTCAACTTTTCATGTATAAGTCCCATAAGTCATGAATAAGGACCTACACAATATTGAAGTTTAAACCCCAATTGAACATCATAAGTTAAAATCGCACATTTGAAATTTATAAAATTAAATTTGCAAAATAAAGCATTAAAACCTCACTGTCAAATAGTTTAAGTAAAACATATCTATTGAGTTTCTAGATTGGGAAAGCCTTTCAATTTGAACACATCAATTCCGTTTTTTATAAGTGCCCAACATGGAAAGGTTTTGTCAGAATCGTCTTCGTAAGTTTCCATGAATGATCAATAATTGATAAAATAGGTCTAACAATCTTAGTTTATCTCACAAGCTGCATCTTTCAAGTACAAAAAGCGAGATTTAATTTTCTGAAATTAAATATTTGTTATGGAGAAACACGTGTGAATTTTCCCTAGGCTTTGGAAAAATGTGTTTCCTAAAGTAGTCTCAACTAGGATTTATTTCCTATTGACATTGTTATTCAAGAATGAAAAAAGCAGCGAATTGTGCAAAAGAGAGAGGTCATCCGGTATCACGTTGTATGTTTTGTGGTGTCACTTTCCTCAATTGATTTCTGCCTTAAAGACACTTTTTTATTTCGTATTAAGTCACCCAACTTAAAACTATACACATACATTTGGTGTCAAGGATGACTTCCGCCAATAGAATACTGAAAAAATATAATTCATGAATCCTATTTTTGGTATGGCTTCCAGAATAATTATTTCCGAATCAAATCTTTACAAAATATAATCATACAGTGGAACCTAGGTTTACGTACGTCTATGTTTACGAACACCCTTTGCTGTTTCGCTTTACGAACGATGTTTCAATTTACGAGCACATTTCTCTGGACCACCAATCAAAGGTCCGAGTTTCTGCAATTGTTTTATTAGTACTAGCAGAACATCTTTGTTACGGATAAGTTATACTAAATACAAGAAACATCTAAAATGTGTTAGAATTTAAAATCGATATTAGTTTCAAGGATATAGCTTCAATTGCAAATATGGCAAAAGTTCGACTCTTGTTTTCTCCACGTCAATTGCAGATGAAATGGATGACAGACAATCCATTGCTGACGTCGATTTGAGACTTAAATCATATAATTAACAACAGAATAGAGTAGAATAATACAAATTTTCCTAATGGAAACAATGTTTTTTAAAGTAATTTCCTTAAACAGAATCTGCAAATGAACTTGATTCACAGCAACGTCAACATGACGACACCACGTGGGTGTCTTTATTTCCTATAATGAAATCATGAATGTATTTATTAAACTACTTTCAACTAATATACATACTGTTATATTTATTTCCTTTCTGTATTATTTCCACACATAAAGCCATCACATTTTTTAAAAAAATTTCTAGGACAAAGAACGCATTATTTGGATTATTTGGAAACGCTAACAAAAATAAGACTAAGGTGGAAAAAATGTAATATCTATCTATCTAGTTAAAGATTTGATAGTACAATAGATTTTTCATGCTTTTCAAATAAAACTCTACGTAATTTTCGATAGCTTAAGGCTTTTCAGCTCTTCATTGCATTTTTTTTAATAAGCGAATGAACTTTTATTATACATTCTTAAGTAAATTTACTCTATTGTTGTTAGCTGTAGGCTTCGTAATTTATTTCATGCCATGAATATCTTTCAAAACAGTATTTATACTCAGTACTTTATGAATGTAATCACCCTACGGCATTTTCAATGTAGTGCAACTTGAATTTTAAAGTGTACCATAATGTACATTTTAACAACATATCTTATACATTCAATTCAATACACTACTAGACATAACAGGAAGTAGACACTAGACAGAATTAAAATACCACAAAAAATAATTTATACACAAGTACGTGTCTAAGTATTTTAAATTCCCTTCATGAGTGTACAGTATAATATTTCCGATTAATTTATGCAGACAGCTTCAATTAAAAAATGAAAACAGGTTACAAATGAAATTATTCATGCAATGTAAAACAAAATTGATCATTAAATCGTGCGTTTCACATATGCATTCAAGAATCTTATCATTTAATTGAGTCCTAATTTTGACGATTGCCAGGTTTTGCCATGTACCGTATATATCCAATTTAAATTTTTTTTTCTGCATCAACTATAGAGATTTGTATGCCTTCAATTAGTTAATCTACAATCGCTGCTTTTGATAAATTTCTCCATTATGTCCAATATGCTCGAATGCGTTTATCCCGATTTTACGCAATGACTGATTTAGATATGGCAGAATGTATAATCCTGAAGCCGAGTGGAAATGCATCAATTAACAGCAATGTAGGGCGCTATCATGCAGAATCTCTCATTAATATATCTCAAGAAAGGATAAAATTTACGCCTACCAACTGACAAATTTGAAAACGAAATTTAAAATCGGATAACAGCAATTACACGAGTGCTTTTATCTCTCTTTTCATGAAATGCTCAACAGAAACAAAACTGAAGAGTTTCAATCTTTTAATTAATCAATACTTGGAAAATGGTTGCAGAAATTGTAGCTTTTAAAAGTTATTGTCTTATAATAAACTTATAAACGATCGCGAAAAAGTTAGATAACGACATGTAAATTGTTTAAAAAAGACACGATAAATCTTCAAATATTTTTTATTATGATTTATAATCATAATAAAAATATTTAAGATTTTTCTGAAGAGTTTGAATATCACGAACACATGTTTTAATATTATAACTTAATTAAAGATTCGTAATTTCAGTTAAATTTGTCGCTAAAGTAAGTAAAACATGTTGTCAAATATTTTAAAATCAAAAACAGTAGTTAGCCATTATTAAATACATCATACATAACATGTTCTCAACATTATAAACTTCATAACATTTTATAAATGGTGGATAAGTTATATATGGACATGTATGAACTTTTGATTTAACATAATATACATGTTTTAGATTTTGAATGGAAATATTACATATAGTATATCTAAAAAATTGTTTATAGTCTTGTATGGACCATACTTATTTTTTTTTAATGACTCCATTATGCTCCTATAGTTATGCACATAGCTTTATTATAAAACATAAATTAATAAAACATGTCCAATTAAGTCAATCTGCAACATATTTACAACACTGCCTTTATATAATCTGCCCAACACCTTTCTAAGCCCAACATTACAGTAATAAAACCGGAAATACAAAATCTGCGTTATATACTATGATAATTAGCCTCTATAAAAATAGTAAAATGTATAAAAGTCCAGAATAAGACTATATAATATATAAACATGTCACAGCGATGAACTGAAGTTCGGCAATGTATAGAAAAAGTGTTAACATGATGCAATATTTCTTGATATGGTAATTCTGTATGTGTATTCAGATAGATTTGTATTTTTTAACTCGAAACCGATTCACTAAATCTCTTAGCCTTCGGAATATATTTAAGGACTCAATGTAAATGCTCACAAGACACGCGTATTTAAAGTGAAGTCTTGCAAAGTTATCACGATGGATGGATACATCTACATCAGAGTGCTTTTTGTAGAAGAGTTGACATAAATAAAAATGACAAAATGCGCAATATTTATGCATTCAAAATGACAGGTAAATACACATCATGTTTACTTACAAAAAGTTATACGATTCGAGATATATGCACAAGATAGCGGATATTTGTCTCGATATATTCATGCACATTAAGGTAGTCTTCATAACGGGCCAAAACAAACGTTTTATTTTGAATATCTTGTTTCAATATTAAAACAAATGATGTTCCCAAAATATAAATTTTAGATGAAATCATGTTTTTAACATATAATGCTCAACAATGTTACATTTTCGTATATTCTACAATAACAATATTAAGTGAAATAACTAGCATTTGTATTGAGGTAAAATGTATTCAGTTGCTGTCCCCAAACAATCGCTTCACCGCAATACTCTTAAGCTTCACCGCAATACTCTTAAGCTTCACCGCAAAACTCGCAAGCTTCACCACAAAACTCACAAGCTTCACTTTAAAACTCGCAAGCTTCACCGCAATACTCGCAAGCTATACCGCAACACTCGCAAGCTTCACCGCAAAACTCGCAAGCTTTACCGCAAAACTCGCAAGCTTCACTGCAAAACTCGCAAGCTTCACCGGAAAATTCGCAAGCTTCACCGCAAAACTTGCAAGCTTCCCCGCAAAACCTGCAAGCTTCACTGGAAAACTCGCAAGCGTTACCGCAATACTCGCAAGCTTCACCGCAAAACTCGTAAGCTTCACTACAATACTCGCAAGCTTCACCGCAAGCTCGTAAGCTTCACCGCAAAACTCGCAAGCTTCCCCTTAAAACTCGCAAGCTTCACCGCCATACTCGCAAGCTTCACTGCAATACTCGTAAGCTTCATTGCAATACTCATAAGATTCACTGCATGCAATACACAAATTAAGAGACAAAAACTGTAATATAACAAGTATGTTTTTTTATAGGAGCATTGAAATATGTTAACATTTCTCCTATAATCTAAGAAGGCTTAAATATTAGAAAAATGGCTGTTTTTCCATCATGATTTAACGATAAATTAATCCGAGATTTTATATTCCATCCAATTAAGTTACACGAAAGCATTAGACGACCAAAAAAATGTACCTAATTTATATCAAACATTCTGATTTTTTTTTATTTCTTCCTTTCCTTTCGAATTTTAAATTTCAAAGGTTGAGCGCCGTGTTTTACACAAAAAACATACTTCGATTCTGTACTTTGTAAAAACATCTTGCTTTCTTGTACTAAGGGTTGTTCATAAAATTTGCAAAGAAGGATATATATATTAATGGATCAGGTTTGTTCTTTGAAAAGTCGTACAGTATAGCTATGTAGGGAAAAAAATTATCACTTGAACCATTCAAGGACCACCATGATGAAACCCACCAAAAATACTTTGTGCTGAGATTCTGCCTTTCTGGTAATACTAAAATGATGATTTAAAAACCAAGATTACAAAACATTATATTACATAAGATAAACTTCAGTTTCGGATATTACAAACTTTACGAAATTCACTTAATTTCATTACTTTTACTTCACATACAGCGCTCGAGATAAGTCCCAAATTTTTAACAGCTGCCATTTCATTGAGGGCCAAACTTAGGGCCATTCCTTTAACCTCCCACATTTTACGACAAGTGCAATTTCCCAATTCATGGATTGGCGACTGTAAAACCAGAAATAGGAAATACCTTTTTTCTGGCCTGCTTTGGGAAATTGTAAAACAGCTCAGAATTGATGTTTAGGGTGATGGCAAGTTTTATTGATCGGAATTCCACTTGAAAACCATTGAGAAATCCAAGTTGGAGGCTCACCCTTTAGTTGGCTCATAACTTGAAACGTATTTCAAGAATTGAGAAAGTAGTTTGCAAAGATTTTTCAATATGATATCACTCTACTTCTGGCCCAGGTGACACTACACAATTACTCCCGAAACCACGCCATCTATGTTGCGTTCTGTACAATTGGGAGCATTGCGATATAAACTAAATTAATTAATTAGTTTTCGTTGGCAAATGATTCAAAGTCATTTTATGTTTTATTTTTTCCTAGAAAGTCAATTAATTTTTCATTGAAAGTTTGAAATCGTATTAAGGTTTTATATTTTTCACATACTTTCAGACTTTCAAAATCATATATATTGCCATATAGGAAAACAAATTTTCAACCTGTCAAATTGACTTTTTATATACTACAATTTTATAATTATCTATTAAATTTCGAGATTTTTGGTTTTTGGGATTTTTTTAAAAAAACAAAATGTTTTTATTATAAATTTATGATCATATAAAATCCATGAGGTGTTTCAGAATGGGATCACTTACAGAAGTAAAATAAAATATACTACAAAATGGATTTTATAGGTTTACATATACAGTATTTTGCTGTTGCAAAATTATTTAAATTTAAAAACTTTAGTATTTTCGATGTACTGTATATAAAAATTATGTTTTTTTAAAAATTATCACATCACCTATTGCAGAATACGATCATTAACAAAAAATAAAAATCATCCAAAAACCATTCTCGAAAATCCAAATTTGTCTTTCTACAGCAACGTATTATAATACATGATTGATACATAAATTCTACATAGTACTTTCATATAAACATCATACTTCCACATCAAGTTATGTTTGTCAGCAGGCACACTAAAATGTAAAATTGAGCAATGTTTCAACAACGAATACACGATTTACTCAGCAACAGGGCCAGGTGCAATTTGAAAAGATTATTTCTTAAAAAAAACATCCTTGGATCTGATTTGAATTAATAACATTTTACGTGTGGCGTGTAAATTTCTTTCCAAAATGAAATACGACGACAAACGTGTATATTAAAGCTTGAAATGTAGGCATTAATTGGCTATGGATGGGTGACACTAGTATATAAAAAGGGTTAAAAGCAGATGGGACCCTCTCATCCTTCAGCAATTACTGTCTTCCCATCACCATATATGCGTAATTAAGAGTTAAATATGCGCCAACTATCGGGCTAATATATAGGACAAGTAGGCCTATAACCAGTGTCACTACTTGGAAAATGCATAGGGAAAAAAGCCTCACATTTGCATATAAAGTATTATAAGAGCAAGGGCTGTAGGCATATTTTCTGACGAAGTACATTAAAGCAACTGTAAGTGACAATCACCGTTAATGGCTGCAAAGACTCTTTGTCAGAAAAGTGCATCCCATTTTTAAGTACCAACATCTTAACAATGAGAAACCAAAGTAGACTACAATACAAAAAGATGTATACAAAATATCTATGCAAATAGCTTAGTTTAATTTTGCACAAAAAAAAAGCTTGTTTTGTTGCAAAAGAGCCTAGGAATGAATGCAACCCGGATGTACAAATTATATAAGGGCATATATGCCATATTAATTAAATCCTTTTATGTCCACATTGGATATTCACCATTGTGTGGAAATGTGTGGAAATAACACAGAAAGGAAATAAATATCAGAGTAATATTAGAAGAAAGCAGTTTAATCTGTTTAGTAAAACTTATCCGTAATAAAGACGTTCTGCTGGAAATAGTAAAACAATTGCAGAAACTCTGACCTTTGATTGGTTTTCCAGAGGAGTATGTTTGTAAACTGAAGCATCGTTCGTGAAGCGAAACAGCAAATGGTGCTCGAAAACCGATTTGTTCGTAAACAGAGACGGTCGTAAACCGGGGTTCCACTGTATGTCATATAATGCCCATAATAAATAATAATAATAATAATAATATATAAGTCATTTTAATTCATTGTATTGTATGGAAGAAAATCTTAAATTATTGCTGAAGCATTTACATGCACATACAGTATACATGTGAAATACACAGGTGGTAAATAACATAATGGACACATGTGGAAAAAAACCCCCAAATATGGTTAGTTAGTCCTATGTCTTTCTGTACTTATGATGCAGTCCCATATATATGTATATCCAAGAACGAATTCTTATCACCAGTAACTTCATAAAAAATATGTAGTTTAGTTTAATTTTGTAAAAAAAAAGTTGTTTGGCTGCAAAAAAGACTAGGAATTGAATAGTAAAAGTTTGCCAACCAATGTCACATTATTTTACATTTTCGTGTGACATTTCCTATACGACATTTTCATGTTTAATTAGGTAGAATGTCAACTGAAATAGACAAGAGCCTCAACACCCCCCTCTTCCTACTTAATTATAACAATAGCCTAAAGGGGCGTTATGGTTATTTCACCGATACGAAAACGAGGCTTTATTTAAATTATGCACCCTCTGCAGCGATTGCATTTCATGCCAACTAAATAATTAAGAGGGAATTTCAAGCTAATTTTAGGTCTTATATTTTATGGCGAGACTAATTAAAGCGTGAAAACATCCACCAGAAAGATAATATTTGGTAGCAATTACATTGCAATTTTTAAACACTTTTCTAAAAAAAATGGCATAATGCAAAATACAGATACTATATGTACGTGCATGTGAAAAATGTAATATTAAAATTTTGAATATTTCAAATTACTCAGGTGGAATATCATGATATAAAATTTATATACGATCTAAATTTACTATAAATGCATGTTATAGTGCACTTTAAAATGTATATACTGGAGAATTGAGCAAAAATAGTCCACCTTGTCAAAGCTAAAAATAAATATTGATTTAGTTAAGGTTTAGTCACAAATTGCATGTTGTTATTTCTAGTATGAATTAAACTTGGACAAATTGTACTCATGAGTAAAATTACTGATTAAAATTGTAGTGGCAACATATTCTATAGTATAAGTACAGGAAATATAATCAGCAGTCATATGAAATGAGTAATCAAAATTGGGGAAATGTGTACTCATGTGCAGAATTACTGATTACGAGTACCTGTGGAATCGTACTTCATAGTATGAGTTGTATCATAATCAGACTTGTGTAACTTGTACTCATGGAAATGAGTACTGATTACCAGTATGGCGAATAGAAAAACTATTATTCAGAGAACATAAAATGTCAAAAATAGTAGACATTCATACTAACGTTTAAAATGACCCTCATTTTAAGTTACTTATTCTCGATACTCAAATACTCATACATATACTTACTTAAAAGTATTTCTATTCATATTCGATTACATTGGTACTTATAATTTCAGGAACACTCAATGACATTTGTAGCCACCCAATGTGAGTGCATTTTACTCATACATTTTGAATACATTTGTAAATACTTCAAATACTTTTGTTAATTTTGTATTCAATTACTCTTTGCACTCAGTACTCTTTTACTCGTTACTCAAATTCATTCAATGTACTTAAATTATACTGCCCAACACTGGTATGTATAAAAGTTGTGAAACATCGATACCAGAGGGCGTTGAGAGCCATAAGGTGCCACAGATGCCATCTGTGTTGGAAATGGGACATTCAGGCAACGTATATGGAGGAGATAATTGAAAGCAGTTCTCCCTAAACCTCCGTATTATGACAAATCTTGGATAAAAGCGTCTTGACTGTAGCCAGTGTATGGCCAGGCTATATAATATATCACTTTCTCAGAGTTATCAATTCAATTCCTCAGCTGAATATAAAGGAAGAGAGCGTTATTTTTAAAGATATGCCTCGTGCTTCAGGAATTGCAAATATTTGAAGATTCAAAGATTTTTCCCTGACATTTTGTTTGTATAGACTTGATAGCTATTGAATATGTCTACGCACACACACAAGTCCTTGTATAAGGCAAAGGCAACTCGCCAAATAAAAATTCCTCTTGTCACCAAGGATTCTAAATTTGCCTCCAAAAACCTAATTCGATCTTAAGTAAATAAAGGACGGTATTTATTTTATCGGTGAACACATTCGTGATACGAATGACGAATTGATTTATTTGTGAAAACTTAGACGAAGCAAAAAAGCAGCACCTAAACCTTGACAATGTCGAGATGTACAGACAAGAAAAATGACATTCAAACAGTAATTGCAATGCTAAATTGGGAACATTGAGCAAAAAAAAACACGTCAATTATGTAAGAAATTTAGTCATTTTCTTAAGAAAAATTTCGTCTTCGATCAAAGGGTGATTACAGTTAATTATAGGAAAAAAATATTTGTCATATAAATCGATTTATTGCCAAATTTATCCTTTGAATGGGTATATACAGGGTGTGTTGCAGAGATATGGAATACACCATTACAGTTAATGGGATG
>JAQGAE010002760.1:0-16702 GCA_034696685.1 Julus scandinavius | reverse complement strand
CCTTTTCTAAATATCGAACGCTCATGAACTCGTGCATAAATGCACGTGGTGAAATAAACAATAATTTGAGGCTTACAATTGTACAGTACAGATTAACGTGATAATGTTTTTTTTTTAAAAATGCTACGAATTTAAAGAGGATCTAACATTAGTGCACTGTATAAAGTCACAGTTCGTAGACTAGTAAATTCAACCGAATTTGAAATGCTACCAATTGAAATAAAGTATAAGATATATAAGCAACGAATTGCACTAGTGGTAGCAGTAACCCAATAAATCCCATGCTGTTTTATACCTTCGCTATGGGAGGTCCACCATTTTAGAGAAAGCAGTATGTTTAAATCTAGCTGAAAGTCACTATCAATTCCACGTTTTATTTATCATTTCGTAGTTTTCTTTTTTAAATACAACGATGCCAGTCCAGATGATTAAAATTGCATACAAATAAGAAATAAATATAAAAATAGACATTTTAATATAAAGAACAAAAATGTTTCCTCCATAAAATATACATTTTCAGAATCAGGTATTCAACCTTTTTTAGACGGTTCTAAAAGTGCATGTAATGAAATTCTTTTTCTATTAAAGTTTTTCAAAATATATTCGAATCAGATTATGCTTTAACTAATTCGTTAAAACTTATTCGTTTACCGAACACGATATTGATAATACGCATTTTGTAATTGCACAAAGAGCTTAGAATTAGTTGAACATTTATAGTTGCATTGACACATAGTATTAAGTATTATTCGAGGTCAATATTTGCAATATCATAAACGTACAATATAACAATTTTGTTAAACCAAATTTTGTTATTGAGCATCCCTTTGGTTAAGGGTAAACACTAATCGGATTCTGATTAGATATGTTTATCTTTATGCTGAGAAACTTGGCACAGCTTTTATGAATTTTTGTTTATGTGGCAATTAAAGTATAACCTGCTGAGAAAAATATCGCGACATAAGCCCTGTTTACAAAATTACGAGCTTTTAGGGATTATCATTGCATAGAAGCATGGTTAAAATCAGTTGGCCAACCTCAGGTCTTTTATTGTTTTTGAGTGGACCATAAAAGGGCCCATTAACATGTCTCATCTGCTTATATATTAATTTTATTTATGTACGAGATATGACGACTGAGAATTGTGCTAAAACCCACCGGTCACGTGACTTTAATCTATAATTATCATTGCCCAATTTCAAATGTAAAGCAAATGGGTCCATTAAGTGAAGTTTTATTAATTACATGTATCTCTGCATTGATTTTGCGCCATACATAGCCATGTATAAATCTAATAATTTTATTTATTTATTTTGCAGATAACCGTAGAAAATGGCTGGTATTTCGGAATTTCGTCGCAAGAAGTTAATGCACGTCTTCAATGTGATTTTTGGTAATGCTTCATTTATTTTTATAATTATTATATTTTTACCTAATTTTAATTACGTTGATTAGACAAGTACATGAACAATCCAGTAGACAGTTTTGTTAAGAACAATGAAGAAGCTAGGAGATAATTATGAATGTATGTTTTGAGTCTTAGACAATATCAAAAGTCCACGAAAATAGATTTTAAAAAATAATTCCGATCGTAAGCTTCCAAGTATTCATCATTAGCCTGTGCTAAGATTAGTCTGATAATTTCGGAGGTTGATGATGAAATCCACTATAGCAAGCCTGTAGAAAAAGTGATATATATCGATAGTTCAAACGTAGAATGCAATAGGGACAGAATTTAAACCACACGATTTCTCCAACCAATCTCTTGAGTGCTACAACACCAATTGATTATAAAACAAGTATAGAATACGTCTGTCGGAAACTCTTAAGACCTATATAGACCAACGCTACATTGTGCATTTCGGACAAATTATTTGTAGGAGACGCCTTTGTAATAACAACCAATTTTCTACATCATTTGTATTCAGGTTGTGTATATACATTAGTTTTTGCTCGAGTCATCGTTCACACGTTTAGCTGTGACTAATGGATAAAATGAATATCTATCAATTTAAGCCAAGTCTAGTCAGGAGAAACATCTATCAAGGTCCAGAAAAAAAAGTTATGTAATTCGGACTTAATAACACTTTATTCAGTATATGTCAACCATGCAATCCCTCGGGAAACACATTTTAATGAAATTCGGAGGTGAACAAAGCAACTGTATAGCACGTTTTAAAATACGTTAAACGCACAGTTGGCATTAGAAAAAATGCAACTAAATAGTCTCTTACAATATAAATTTGACCCACATAGAACTAGAATTTCCAAGATAGCTTGCCCAAAATAAGACTATTTGTTACATCATAACAATTACCAAGCTGCAATGCAGTAAATTAAAGATCTCAGCTTATAAATAAATGAGCTTGAAGCAAGAAGCCAAATTTGCATTCACGCTTTCAAGAATTTATCATTATATAGTAACTTGATTATTTTTCTAGATTCTAAGATGTTCTGAATTAGCTTTAAGCCAATTAAGTTGGCCAGGGCGAGCTGTTGAAACGAACTTATACTTGTACTTATTCTAAACCTGTGACTGAAAAACTTCATTTACGTTTGCAGTTTTTACTCCATGTCTAGAATAAATGAGGAATTTAGTTTGTCTTAATTGAGGAATGAGATTAGAATGTGCTAGGAAAATGTGGATATTTATAAAGCTACACCCTTGCCTCAACAATAAATTTCCCATGTTTCTTTCGCAGAAAATATATGCTTTGTATATTTTCTACGAAGCAAAACATTTTTTAAGTCACTATCCTCCAATTAAATATATGCAAAAATGTTCATCTCTTATACAAAAAATGAATCTTCCATGTACAAATTGTGAATTGAAAACATTTAAATTGCTTATCATGGACCAAATTAATTTATTCAAAAAAACCTGATTTATATTTCAATCATTCAGAAAAGAAAAAGAGAATATCTTGATAAAAAAAATGTATATATGGTGCGTCGTGATTACTATATATTTGTGTAAATCATCGAGTGTAAAAAGGGTATAAATGATGTAGTTGATTTTGAGATACCGGGTTATTCAGTAATTCTAATATGCGTCTACATTTTCTAGGTAAAACTAAACGGCAGCATTATGCAAAAATACAAAAAATAAAAAATCAATATTCAGTAAGATAAAAATACATTTCTGCCATGGAAGGAATGACTGCAAGCAGTAGTCATATATTGTTATCTAATACGCCACATTAAACGAAAATAAACCCCTAGTTTTATGTTGGTGCAGGAAGAATATTAAAGTAGGAGTAAATTAGATATAATTCTAGGATAGTGAACTTCATAGATAGCATATATTTATGAAGCCTTTAACCAATATTTGGCCATAGAATTAATACTAACATCGAGTCGTTTTCACATACTTTCGAGCATTTTGCCACGTTTCATCGATCATCTATGTATAGCGAGATGCCCCATTTTGTTGCATGGCGCAGTATTTATAGTTTATCTCGAGCATTAAAGGTGTAAGCAGTGGGAGCAATGAGAGCCATTTGGGTATTGCATTTTGCACATAAAAGGGAAAATCACGCACAAATACCCTTGCTTTGAGGAAGGGTGAAACGAGTTCTTTATTCACAACGAGTGACGTCATCCGTTTCCTCTTTTTTTTCAGATTTTAACCATAGTGGCACAATTGAAGAAAAAGATTTCGATTTGGCGATAGAAGTAAGTACTTTGATCTTTTATCCCCCTGAAAAGCAAAATCAAGTAATTCCTAATAAGTGAATCTTCATTGATCCGTTGATGCGTGCATGTCAAGTACACAGAAACCTTCGCGAATCTTTTCAAGCTCTGCTTTAAGGTCGAGGTTGATCTTAGTCATGTACAAGTTGCACAATTCGAGATTTCTATAATCGAATGTCATGTTTGTAAGGATATATGGATTGCATTTTGAAATTCAGTGTAATTCATATAGTACTTCGTGAAAGAACTTCTACATACCATTAGTGATATTCTATTAAGCAATCATAGAATGTTTAATTATTTAATATACATTATGTTTATTATAATTAATAGCTTATTTTCGTCGGATACAAGTTATTTCTTTAAAAAAAAATTTAAAAATTCAAATTATTCCAACATTTGTCTATATTTATTAGCGAAGAATATTAGCTCATATTAGCTCAAATATCTTTAAAAATCAATATTCTTATATTATCCCTTTAGAAATACCTTTTTAACTGCTTAAAAATGCGACTCACGATTATGTATTGGTTTTTTATATTCGGGTCATGTGTTTGTTGGAATTTTTTGTCGTATTTCATTTCTTGATATCGTTATGACTATGATATGATAATGTACATACATAGCATGTATAGTATACATATATATATATATTTATAGCGTCAGACCTCTAAAATATTTTCCAAATACTACCTTGTATACAAGTGTACCATGCTACCCCTTTAAAAAAATGGCAATCACTGCATACAAGTAAGCGTGATGGCCCAGCATTTAGGGGCAGCACGATTTAAATTTAATGTTTTCTAAAGGCACCATCAAGGGATAATCATAGGAGTAAAGTTAATAAACTTCTCGAACTTAAGTTTCATTTACAAGAGGGAAAAACACGGTGTAAAAACGGGGCTTCAGATATGTTACTGTAGATACTAAAACATTAACACTCTTTAATGGCCCTCCCACCGATGACAAATTGGGAAAGTAGCCAAAATATCACTTTATGGATGATTGGGTGGTTACCTACTTGAGTGGAGGTTAAGGACCCAAAGGCGTCTAAGACAATTTCATTAAAACGATGTTATAAGCACAGCAGTATGTGTCAAAATGTCATTTTCAACTGAGTCACACCACAGGTTCCACTTCAGATTCTCATAATTTATTCGTTAGATCAGTATACTATTCATAAGCTTCGTCGTACATTAAAATGCAATGGATGTGATTTATTAGATAATCAACGAGAGCCACTAATCAACTGGCCATTTAACTTTTTTCAAAGTTTTATATAACTTTGCAAATGGCCATATTTTGGAGTAAATACACCCAATGGCGTTATTATAAATCGTTTCGGTTGACGTAAGAATCTTCATATCTTTACTACAATTGAGAGTCCAATAAAGCGAGGGTATCAGGGGTATTATTGAGTACAGTTCAAATATCGTGTTTCAAATATGCAATGTTCCTGTACAGTGCTTGCAAAGATTAATAAAATACTAATCATTGCATGCTTTCATTGCCTTTCAGAAAATTTGTCGTACCAGAGGATGGGACGATAGTAATCCAAAAGCGAAGGAAACTAGAGAAACCTTATTTATGATTTGGGATAGTCTGAAAAAACGCGCCGATAAAGACAAAGATAATGCGGTATCTGCGGATGAGTGGTGCCAGATGTGGTCAGCAGGAGGCAACAGCGATTGGCAACAACGATACATGGACTTCATGTTCGGTTTGGAGGACACCTCTGGTAAATAATACTTTTTCAAATGTTATATTTATGATAGATCCCAGAGGCCGAAGATTTACAACAACCAAATTATTCATTACCAGCACAATGCTTCGGTTCACATGGGCATCATCAGGTGCTCTACAACAACATGTTAATATTTTAAATGTTTCATATTATGTATGTGATTAACATCTTGTTGTAGAGCACCTGATGATGCCCATGTGAGCCGAAACGTTATGCTGATTATAAATAATTTGGTTGTAGTAAATCCCTCGACTCTTGGATTTAATATCACAACCACTTGAAGAAGGAGATTATATTTATGCTATGAATTTTGAAAACTGGTTCTCACAATATCTTTAGTGTTGTTCTGAGTATGTTTAAGAGTTGCAAAATCAAAACATCATTACCAGAATAGAACTGGTGCTGTTGTCTGAGAAAAACTATTAGTAAAATCATTGAATGCTTTGAAACTGCTTGGAAACTTTAAACATGTTCAACTAAACATGACTGTTTGCATTTATACCAATTGAGATTTTGATTGCTATTATAGTTAAATGTTAAAACTTATAGAAAAGAATTTTTAACAAAAATCCACACATGTGTGTTGTCAATTCAGACAAATTTGCACACATGACAGATTAATGCATTCACGCAATAAATACTAAAGCATAAACTGAAAGTCTGGATATAACTTATTTTCATAAGTTTACTTCAGTAACACGTTCTTGCAGTTGGAGTATTTAAAATTTTCAAATCCAGTATATTACAACTGTATCGAGGGCGTACAAAATACCCATGGCATCGAATATATCCAACAACATCTTATACATATCTTTATTGAGATAAGGGTCTACCTATACATGTTACGGTGTACCAAAACATTCCATTGTTTCCCATCCCTCGATTGCGACACATAAGCAAAGCTTTGCGTGGGGATTTTCGGAAACACAAGTTCTAAAGAGAACATGCACGATAGGGCCTATCTCGTCAAAAATATTTCGCCAGGTTGCAGATAAGCCTTCGATAGGCCTCTATTGAACGTCTCTGGGTGATAAGTATTACGGGAGGAGAAAAGAGGCCGGAACATCAACACATCCTTCTGTGTAGATTGTTGAAAATGACAGCGATACAACCTACGTGTAAATATCCCCTGCTTATTTATCGTGAGAGTATATGAAGCATGAGAGCATTTTGTTGTGGCAGCTTTTATCATCTCGCCTAGCGTGCACTTGACGCCCATTGATTTTCCCACGCTGTCCCAAGCGAAAAGTGCATTACGTGCTGCCTGGTTATCCATTAATACTCTCTGGCAATTCTTATAACGCAAAAGAAAGGACGATGCCATGGCGGCAACAAAACGAGATGTACTAGATTGAAGTTTTAGAAAATTGTCAAAAGCATTCCCTCGCAATGTATGCTAAATTTGCAATATGCATATTAGTTGTACTTCAATTTACTTGCAACATTTATATTTATACTATACAAGATCAGGTTACCAATCTTGAAACAAACTAAGAAAGAGCTTAGGGCATATCTAAAAGGGGCACCATTGTTTTCTCCCCTCTAGCAATCACGTTAAAATCACGTCGAAATTTCACCCATTTTTGAAAAAACGGTAAGAGTATTAAAAATCGATGAAAATTAGACTGTTGAAATTGCAGTTTTTTCTTGTAAAATTAGAAAGTAGACGTTTTTGCGATCATAAATAACCAAAAAACATGTCGAAAAAATGTACCCGAAGGGCACCAAAAACAACTTTAAAAATGCACACTTTTTTAGGCCCTTCGTGTACATTTTTTGAAGTCATTTTTGGGGCCTTTGGAGTACATTTTTTTTCGATTTTTGTTGGCTTGTTACGATCGTAATAACGTCTACTTTCTAATTCTGAATGAAAAAACTGCAATTTAAAAAATATATATATAAGGTAAAATATATATAAATATATATATTCCTGCAGGTAACTAACCACTGATTGGCAGCTCAGAAATTGCCCTATACACTAGAAACTCGATTATCCGGATTTTGGCTTATCCAGATGACCCATGGTCCCAATTAGTCCGGATAATCGAGTTTCTACTGTACTTATGTAAGTTTAAAAAAAAGTTGAGTTAATGTTTGAGTTTAAGATGCTCCAACTTATATCATGATCCATTGAGACAGTAAGTTCTAAAATATTATGACATTTTTCTAAGAATATTACCATTATACTGACGATAACTACCATTCCTTCATCAAATTATATTTTCAATAATTAGTAGATAAATTCGTAGATGCCATGACATTTTCATATTAAAGAACCAGATACATGAAATATTCTTTTAAAAGACATGGCAATGCAAAAAATCAGCTAACAAAAACTGGTTAATTGAATGGTATTAAGCCACTTTTGGAACTCGAGCAAATTCATTATTGACTCTGTAATTGCCATTTGATAAAAAAAAAAAATCCGAAAGTCATCAAGCAATCTAGCTTTTTATTTTTGCAATACATGTTCAGTTCATTCCAGACGAAAACATATTAAGACTAAAATATGCTCTTCCTGCATGTCTTATTTTACTAATAGCTATAATGCACGTCATGGAATTATTAGATGAAATTTCAAGTTAAGTGCACCTGAGTTTGCGTGCATAAGTATCAACGCTGGGTTTTAATTTCTCCAGGAATGGATGCATGGATCGAGTAGAATTTTTAATAATGAACCCTAGTCGAGCACATTCTTAATATATGGAATTATAATGTGCGTAATTTTTTTTTCCTCTGGAGCCTTTTAGTGAGAAAGCATCGCATCAGTGTTCGCCTGGAATGAAATGCATAATACAGAACATGTTACCAGATCTTATGTGAGCTGATCGATAAATGTATTGTTTATTTGTGGAAAAGCAATGGTCCCTCCTTTTGACTCTTCCATATAGAAAGCAAAATAAATAATTAAGCAACTTGCTTCAGGGGCATTCCTAAAAGACCCTTATTGTCGAAACACAGAGAAAGGGACTCTGATGATTAAAAGTATAGCGAAATTTTCGCCTATTCACGACCAGACCTAGTACGTCAATAATTGGTATTTATTAAAGACGTTGAAGACGTCTATGAAACAGTTATTGTCTTCGTCTGAAACCCCTATAGTTATTCCCATTAGAGATCTTGACATTATTACGACAAAAAAAAGAGGAAAATCAATGTTCTGGAACCTATAGAAATGTCTTCAGAATGTACAACCCCACCAGCTTTAAAAAACCATCTAGATATTCTGTTAGAGAATTTCGAGGGCAAAGACAACGCCTGTTGCCATGTCATACAAGGATGTTTTTTCATCGAAAAGCTACTTTATTAGACTTTAGTTGAATTTGATGTTGGATGTTTTAAGGCTGCTACGAAATAGAATGAGTGCATTTTCAATGCTTCTTTTTACAGTCCTTCAGTTTATGCCTAACAGAAAAATGCACTTCATTCGAATTTTACGCCTACGTTTGTCATGTTATGGATCTCGTTGCCATTGTCTGGCGGCAAGATATGATTACATTTGCTTTCACATTTGAAAATGGGGAAGGATGATTCCATCAAACCTCATGTTTCCATTTTCCCATATTTGTTTCTCGTTATTAGTGAGAAAGGTTTCCGAAAATCAAGTATTTCTTAACTGGGATATGCAATGCCATCAATGCAACTATGTGTCAGAAAATAATTAATTCAATCACCTCGATCCATGATGTATAGATTTAGATTGAGGCCACTTCAATTAAGGATCAACCGCAAGAGTCACCAAATTCCCTAAAGTGCAAAGGATGTTCTCGTATAGGGCATCGTTAAATAACAAACCGAAGATCGAATCAAATAAACACCAATCATAGTGACTACTCCTAAGAGATTAGATCAAAGATATCAATAATGCCTTTCCAACATACTAAAATTAAAATTTGAAAATGTTTGTTCAAAAATATCAACTTTATGTCTGTTAGAAAAATCATGGTTTATTTGACTCGAGGTTTGACCTTTTAAAGCTGATATAAAGATATGTGTGCTGCATGACATTATCAATATCTTATTTACATTTTAATTCGCAGTGTATTATAGAATGTAGGTCAAATTTTCATATTTTAATGAAGATAAGATGAGTGGCAAACAGCAAAATATGCTCTTGATTACTTGATGATAAAACAGTTAAAAACTGTCATTTGAAACTGCTTCCAAGCACGATGTTTGTTGGAACATTCAGTTTCATCGATTTTTCTCAAGAAATTTCGTTAAAACACTATATGACAAAAGGCAGCGTTCCTTAGACACTGTAACCATGCTTTTTAATTAGTATTTCTTTCGTATTTTGGAATAATTTAATAGTAAGTTGTTTAATTTGAGGTTGCAATTTTTATACTATCGAAATTGCCTTCCAAATTAGGTTAGATCAATAATAATATGCATTCATGTACTGATATTAACTTTCCATTATCTTAAAGGTGACGGCCAAATTGACGAAGAAGAATTTGTTAAAGTATATACAAATTTCAATATGCCAGAGGACGAAGCACGTGAAGCTTACCAGAAGTTTTCCAAGGTATTTTTCTATCTCAAAAATCAATATTAGCATCTGGGTATTTAATTAAGGTAGTGCAGTTGCGGGCAGACGTAACTTGAGCCATGTCAAAATAATAGCCCGCAGTTATATAAGGGAAATATTGATTACACCAGATTACTTTCGTGGAATTGAGCTAAGCATCCCGAATTCAAAATTGCTAACCAAATCACAAATGTGGGCAGCATGCAAAACAAACAAACATGCAAATTGAATATCTTCATCAATTTAGTATGAACATGACCATTTTGGAGGCTCTCCGTCTGATTGCACCTGTTGGTTATATAGGTACCAATATGGTAGCCATGTACCTTGGGCTACCCTGGATGTCTCCTTGGTTTGGCTGCCATCTTGGTTCCAAACCTCGCCTGTAGCCATATAGAAAGTGTTAGGGGCCATTCAAAAAAGAAATCCCCGAAATTGCTTCAAACATTGACCCCTCCCTTCCCCCTGACCACACAGTGTCCATTTTAACCCAGATCCCCTCCCCCATAGACGCCCTTAATTTTTTTAAAAAAGTAGGGTGTCCAGAAAATCTACTGGCTCATACAAAGGCACATCCTATAAATTTCCAACACTGGTCTCGCTGTCAATCACACATAATTTTCCTAACTTTTTTTCTTTAAAAATTTTCCCCACTTTTACTAACAGAAATTTCCTGTTCTTGAAGGGACAGTCCAGCATAAATTGGTGTTAAACACAAATTTGGGCATAATAATTCCAAACTTTCCCGAGGTTTTAAAAATTAAAGCACATTTGGGAACCTTTAAAACTCAATTATACAGAACAACCAAAAACTAAAAAATGCCATCTTTAGTGGACGTCCATGATGGCTTCCCCCCTGCCCACATGGTGTCCACATGCCAGTAGACCCCCTCCACCCCCCTCTTGAGGATGTCCATTTTGAACGGTCCCTTAAATTACTTCCTGTTTCGTGCCTCATTACTCGTTTCGTTTCCGTTCCACAGAATAGCGCCGTGAAAGTGACCAAAGACGTTTTTGCTCAACTCTGGAAGGAATATTTCACTTCTGAAGACCCTTCAGCTTTGGGGAATTTTATTTTCGCGAAAGCCAATTTTGATTAGAAAGCTTGCCGTTGTTGGGAACCGCCACCGTAAGAGGGTAATAATTATAACAAACCATAAACAGGCCTACCAACAACGATTTTATGGTTTTGATTTGCGCAGTTCTATTAGCTGCTGAGAAATACAAGTCCCGAAATCAAGCATACTTGCGTTGCTCCATCCTTAAACAATGGGTGCAGGGGTGGTGGTGGCGCATGCGCCTTCACAATTTTGGGGGTGTATCTCGCGTATACTTGGCTAATTCACAGGCCTAATACAGGGGGGGAAGAACAAACAAATGATAAAATAAAAAGTGTGTAGTGGTCAATTTGTTGAAAATGTTTATTCTACATTCGAAGAAAAATTGCGTGCAGATAATCTTAGTTGTATGGCAAGATGCAAAATAAGAGCAATGTTGCGTGCAAATTCACCTATGTGTTCGTGTGTTTACTTTATCCTAACTCATTAAGTTTGGTTGTTTTTTTTTTTTTCGTGATTTTTGGGTGTGGATATCTGCGCACTCGTGCTAATGTGTTTCTAACACACTAATGTGTCACGCCAATACAGATAACACTTCTTTCTTCAAAATCAGTAACTTGTCATCGAAACCAATTTAACCAATTCATGTAACTATAAAGACAGTCAAGTGTGGCGGTACCATAGTTTCTCAAAGTAACAAATTAATAGGCTCTTAGCTACCGGAATATTGAATTAGAAAAGCTATTTTGGTTTCATTGTCTGCACGGAGATTTTTAAAAATGGCAAGATTGCGAGCTTTTCCAAAAGGCGCCCTAATGCAAGACTAATCTAATCCACAAAAATCTGCATCAAATACATCACGTACATTAAGTCACGTAACCACATTAGCGTTCGCGAGTAAAAATCACAACGACATACCACCCTATATTTCGACAAAGTAAGCCTATCAGTGTGAAGTAGCCTTTCCAATTACGACAAGATGGCGGCGCTGAAGAGGTCCTTCTCAGGGCCTAGAGATAAGCACTGTCTAATACTGTATCTTATACTATATGCAGTAAAACAAGATACAGCAATAGAATCAGTTAGGTACTTCACATGGATGCAATTTGTTGTAGCTTTACCGACAATATATAATGGCGGTCTGACTAAATCTTACGATATCAGGCAAATAAAAACAATTTTTTTTATAACTAACCATTTTCAATTTGTGTTTTCTAATAAATAATTAAGTTGTCATATAAGTTCGTACCGTTCAGTCCACTGTGTTCAAAAAGAATTTCAAAAATATGTAAATTAAGTGATAACTGCCGTTTTATAATACAAATTGCTCCGAGACTTTGTGGACACCTTGTTTTACAAAACATCGTTACCATGCAACCCAACAACAAATTACTTACAGTGTGTGCCAGGCTTTTAAAACAATTGCTGGAATTTGCTTCAAATCTTCGGTAAATCTTGCAACAAATTGCCTAGCGTGTGCCTGGATTTTTAAAAGAACCAAAAAAAAAAAGAACAAAAACCACAACTCGTTTAACAAAAATTCCTATGAGATTCATTCATCTCACAGAGTGCTCTGTTTTACCAAGCTGACTGAAATGGCCTGATAGAATATTAGCAAGTATGCAGTCCCAAAAATGATGATTCTTTAAGAATCAGTATTTAGATTTGAAACTACTTACTGTAGATCTTAGAATAAAGCATAGCAAACTTTGAAAATCCAGGATAAAATAAAACTGTCATATTCAATTTCAAATTTCAAATAATGTTATTAGTTTTTTGAAACCCTCTATAGCACAATTTGCTCATATAGGTTTTACGTCAATTCCTGCTCTCTGATTGAAGTTTTGGTTGACATTTGTTTAAGAGTCTCTAAGAATATAATGCAGATTGAGAACAGACTATGCATAAACTTCATCATTTTGTGACATAAAGATGAAGCCAGGTTAAAAAAACAATGAGAATAATTTCTGCTTGATTTTTTTTTCAAACTATAAAGATAATGGCTTGTTCGATCGATAGCTGGTTAAAACGTATATGAGCTTATTGTGAAATTAGAAATTAGCTTACTCAAGTTGAAATACAGACCAGTTTTAGACTTTCAGACTATAGGTACAATTATCTATTTATGAAATCTATATGCATTGTGCTTCGATTCATAGTAAAACGAAATAGGCCCATAGGTTACTGATTTAAATAAGTGTAGGGTGAATTTATTTGTGTACATGCCATAGGTTATTATTTTAAAAGCGCTAATAGCGCTAATACTATCGAAAAGAAATAAAATTGATATACATTTATTTTGATATACTAGAACAATATAAATATAGCGAAATATCTCTTTTACAAAATATAATTTTTATTTAATAGCTTTATAAATATTCCTGTTGTCTTGTTGTACTACAACCCACAACTACAATGTCGTCTGTTTGTTTTAGTCATGTATGTACATGTCATAAAATTCAATCGATCAATTTTAGAACTGTACATCCGCCAATAAGGCAACAAAGTTCATTAATCAAATCACAAGTTGATGCATTCCAAAGGACAAAACACAAGTAAATTGATGCACATTTTTGCGATTATTTTGGATTAGTTCTTGAAGTATATTTGTTTCGTTATTGAGTTTATTAAAATTCTGAAAGCATCCTTAGAAAGGTATTTTATCTGGCTGGTTGCTACAATCCCTGTATAATCAATACTTGATCGTAAGGACTCGTAGGTTAGGTCAGATTAGGCTAGATTAGGTTTCGAGCGATAGGCTAAGATTGGGGCAGATAGTTTCAATGACAAGATAGCAAACATAGCACTAGTAAGAACTAAGAACTTTTGTGCTCCTTTAACAAAACAATCATCACACCAAAATTCGAAACACTGGCAAGATCTTAAGAGAAAGTAAATGAAACGGTCCTGAGAAATAATAAGTTAAGTCGACACTCCTGACTTTATTCATAGTTTTTAATGAAATTAGATCGCTGATTAAATTTCCCGGACATTTTCTGGATTTAACGATTTGGTGCAAGATGGCAGCCTTTTCTCTATTTCATTTTAAAGATAAAAATAGTATACAGTTGCACATGTTTCATAATTGTTTAAAAAAAATTAAAGTAGTTTTTAATACATTTGAATACATTAATGAATACATATGTAGCCGCGGTCAGCATAATCGTGGCCACAAATGACTGTCCTAGTTCTATTCGTATATTCAATAATATTGTTTTCAAAATTCTAATCGGTATATAATGCATTGTAATGTTAGAATTAGGGACTATGCTTTATTTACATATGCTATGACTATACATTCTGTACTTTTCTCCGTTATTCTTACTCTCGATGCACTTCAATACGCTTTAAACACCATTAAATTAATATCTATTAGATATGTTTGTATTAATTATTTAATCGTACATTTACTAAATCTGCTTTTGTGTTCGCACACGCTTCCCTAGCGATGTTTTTGTTCATATTTTTCAAAAATCACTTAGGCTATATATAAAGTCAATTATTCCCTTATTGTTGAATTAATGCTTCCAATAGACCCATTGCAAAACCTTGTTTTTTGACGCCATCTTGCAGTTGAGCAAGATACACGATAGGTGGCGCTGGTTGTTGCAAAAGGTCTATTACATTAACAAATCCTTAGAAATTTTATTTACTATATCGTATATGGTATATTATGGTTTGTGGTTAGATCATCCTTATATCAACTGTTACTAACCATGTATACGTGATGAGCGCACTATACACTTTTCCATGTCTTTTCATAAAGCAATTAAGTCGTGATTTCCTAATATACCTGTTTTGCAAATTTTATGACCTGCAATTCTGTTGCCTGCTACATTTCTAAACAGCAGTTTGTTTGCACTGCCATAAGGTTACACTGAAGCCTCGTTTACAACTTGGGCTAATTTGTAACAGGCAACAAGAACTTGGACTTAAAATGACGTGCACCATTCAAAGGTACAAGTGCGTGGAATGTGTTGATATTTCTAGTGTTTTATCACAAGTTATTCTTGAATCTTCACAATTCAGACTATAGATCTAATAATTACTTTTTCGGTAATTATTTGGAGGAAAAAAATCAGTAGAGCCAAAAGGCAAAAATATTCAAGACTAGCGAGTCTTATCAATCGATATCCAATATGAATGTTCCATAATTGCCTTTCTTTGTGTCAACATTAAAAGGTCGTATACTTTTATAGGCCATATCCCAAGTCATGCATATCACAGTCAGTGTATATTGGATATAGTTATCTTTATTCGCCTCGGTGATCTTTAACACTCTAATTTCAATATTTAATCAGTTGTGTAATTGTTTTTTGTGATATTTTTCCTACGTAATTTAATGGATAACGATTTGATTCCGGAATTGCACAAGTCTTTGAATAGCGTTTAGCGAAGACCTCAAGTATAGAAATACTGTATCACCACGATAAATTACCATCAATGCCGTATTACAAACCTGATTTAAAAGCAACACTTTACATGGTGCTTCGTTCAACTAAAATATTGTAATAAAAACGACTCCCTCTTCATGCAAGGAAGTCTATTTGGCGAACATGGCATGTCTACAAATTATGTTGATTGCACTGTTACCAATCAAGCTTAATCTACAATTAATTTCAGCAATTTCAGTAAAACGCATTATCTAAGTAACGCAAAATTATCTACATCAGTCACAACTTTAATTTAAATCCTCTTTGATGAATGATGTTATACAAGAATGACACCCATTCTTCATATTTGTAATGCAAACAGGCCAACTACATCTTAGTGCTAATCTTATGATAAGAATTTTTAAAAATCTAAGAAATTGTTCGGTGCTGTATGGTGAAGTATGGCATAATGGTGCAATCTACAGTTAATCTTTGTTTGTTAGTAAGACACAGGCAGGTCATTGGTTGAAAGCAAACTGAGCTGTAGCTAAATGAAACCACTAAAAGGTGAAGTATAAGGCAGGAGTTGAGAAAACTAACAGCAGCAGCAGGTCTTATCAATTAAGGTGTATTAATTATTATTGTTCATCAGTATATAGTTTATGGATCGTCTACCACTGTTTCAAGCATTTCGCATTCCGTTAGATTATTTCTCTGCTCAAACAGTGACTTTCCTTAATTCATCAGATCGACTAGTTTTCTAAACAGTTATTGGTTTCACTGAAGCTGTAGCAAACTATCGGTGCATGGTTAGTCCATTGGCACGAATGTAGTGTTCATAGAATGTTATCTCGTGTTTGTTTGTTTTTATAAATCGCCATTTTACAGTTTCGGAAGCACTTAACCATGTACATGTATGTTGATTCTCAACAACATTCTTGATAAGTTATTAAGAATATGATATTAGATATTTGGGTAAATTATCGTAGATCGTTTATAGATGGTATTCTAGAATGGCATTACATATACGCTTAATGTTTACCTATCATTTTAATTCTGCTGTATGTGCAGTTTTCTTTATAAACTAATAAAGAGGTCTATTCTATAAGGCAAAGACAAACATCCAATACAAAAACAACGAGTTGATATCATATTATGCTTGGAAAAAAACATTAATGCTTGAATAGGTTAATGCATACATAAGATACTGTGGGTTAAGGCTGGTTCACACTTGAGCCGGGTTCACACTTGGCGAAAGTGGCGCACAATGAGCGATGAATTCGTCTGCTAAGGCCGGATATGA
>JAQGAE010002759.1:0-16703 GCA_034696685.1 Julus scandinavius | reverse complement strand
ATAACTTTTGAAGAACACGTTTGGTGTTTTGGTGCAGTGACTTCAAGAATGCACGAATGTGTTCTTATACCCTCTTTGACCTTAAAAACACAAATGTGTTCTTACCATCTTTACAGAGAACACCATCAGGAATAAGAGTATGTATTGAGACTTGAAGTGGTGATCAAGGGCTGAATAACTATTTAAGAACACGTTTGGTGTTTTGGTGCATAACTTCCAAAAGATGCACAAATGTGTTCTTATGCCCTCTTTACAAAGAACACCACCAGAAATAATGATTTTGAAGTGATCAAATGTTAAAACACGTTTGGTGTCTTGGTGCATAACTTCAGGAATGCACAAATGTGTTCTTACAATTTTTTTTAAAAAAAACACCACCAGGAATAAGGATCTTGAAGTGATCAAATGCTAAATAACTTTTGAAGAACACGTTTGGTGTTTTGGTGCAGTGACTTCAAGAATGCACGAATGTGTTCTTATACCCTCTTTACAAAGAACCCCACCAGAAAAAAGGATTTTGAAGTGGTCAAATGCTAAGAACACGTTTGGTGTCTTGGTGCATAACTTCAAGGATGCATAAATGTGTTCTTATCATCTTTACAAAGAACACCATGAGGAATAAAGACATTGAAGTGAGAAATGTTAAATAACTATTGAACAGACGTTTGGTGTTTAGGTGCAGTGACTCCAAAAACACCCAGATGTGTTCTCGCCATCGTAACAAAGAACACCATAAGGCATAAGGGTCTTAAAGTGATCAAATGCTAAATAACTATTGAACAACACGTTTGATGTTTTGGTGCAATGACTTCAAGAATGCATAAAAGTGTTCTTACCGTCTTTCCAAAGAACACCATCCGCAATAAGGGTCTTGAGCTCCTATACAGGAAGAACAGCTTGCGTACTTGGTGCAGTTCTCCATCTTCACTTTGGTAACCTGAAAATTGAAAAAAAACAGAACATGTTTAGGAACGCATCACAAGTTGGAAATAGTACGATTGGTAACATGGAACTGATTCTCATTGAGTTAAAAATCTTTAGGGGAACGCCACACTGTATTTTACATGTTTTCAATTCTTTGCAAGACATGTTCAAAAATCTGGAAAACTGACTTGGGCATTATTCTTAGTAACTAACATTCCTCAAATGTGACTCAAAATCTCCAAATTTCAAACTTCTGGCAAAAAGATTGTTAACCGTTTAAGAAAACTTAAGACTAGGCATTTAAAAGGTTAACAAACCATTACCAGATTAGGCATTGACTGGCAACACTTCTGAAGGGATGATCAATAGGTCACTGATCAGCGATTACACATAATCACAGTTTTGTGCAAAACAAGTCGTAAGTTTAGCAAAACAACATTTGAGAAGAAAAGAAAAACGAGGTCCGTCCGGGGGTTGTTTTCTTTTAAACTTAATTAGGATAGACGACATGCCGACATTTTCTTTAATTGCAATAATTCATTTTCCAAATATATAAATAAAAAATGGTTTGCAGCAACTTAATACTCAGGCAAGATTAAACACACAAAAAATACACCATGCAGCTCGAATAGTCAGGCAGCCTGTAACAAATATGCAGCTCAAGTGATAGCCTATTAATCAAACTCGTTAATTGGCACAAAAAATGACCGCACTAATTAAAGCTAGCGTTTCAGATTTCAAAAACAAAAAAAATCCTATTGGTTACATATAAATCTCAACATTAAGATAATGCCACAAGTTGATGGCATTTACGTGATGTCAAGTGTCGGTCGTGATTTAGCATCAATCTCTGTATTTTTAAACTAGTGTGCCGCCAGGGGTCCCCCAAGTGTGCCATGATTTTAAAAATGTTGAGTGGCCATTCAAAAAGGACTTCCCCGAAAAATTCCTTCAAAAATTGACCCCCAACCCACCCTCCAGTGTCCATTTTAAGCCAGACCCTCACCCCCCTCATAGACATCCTTAATTTTTTTTAGAAAAGTAGGGTGTCCAGAAATTTTTTGGAACATACAAAGGCCCATTCTATAAATTTCCAAGCACCTGCCTCGCTGCCATTTCCACGACATTTTTCCAGATTTTTCTGATTACCCGAAATTTCCTGACCTCGAAGGGAAATTCCAGCATAACATTAGTGTCAAATACAAATTAAGTCATAATTCCCGACTTTCCCGATGTTTTAAAAATTCAAGTACGTTTTGGATTGGGGACACATTTCTTCTGGTGTCAATTTCCACTTTCACTGACCTTTAAAAATTAATTAACCAAAAAAATCCACCAAAAACTGAAAAATACCATCATTAGTGGACGTCCATAATGGCTAACTCCTCCCCCTGTCCACATGCCACCAGACCCCCACCCCCAACCGCTCTTGAGGACGTCCTTTTTGAATGGCCCCTTATTTTATTTTATTTTTGAAAATGGCGTCCATAAAATTTGTTGGAATATACAAAGGCCCATTCTATAAATTTCCAAGCACCCGCCTCGCTACCAATATTTCCACTACATTTTCCAGATTTTTCTGATTAACCGAAATTTCCTCACCTCGAAGGGAAATTCCAGCATAAAATTGTTGTTTAACACAAATTTAGGCATAATTCCCAACTTTCCCGATGTATCAAAAATTCAAGTATACATTTGGGACTGGAGATAGTTTTTCCATTTCCCCTTTCCCTGACCATAAAACATAAAGCAAACTGAAAATTAGCATAATCTTCCCCTCCCTCCCCCCTGTCCACATGCAGACCCCCAACCCCCTCCTGAGGACGTCATTTTTAGAATGGCCCTCAATCATTTCTTCTGTAACCAAAGTTTTTTTATCCTGACACAGATGGCGCTGCAAGTTGCGTTTTTGCCAAAATTTCACCAAAAAAAAAAAAAAAATCCTACATATCTAGAATCAAAACATGGCTCTTTTCACACGCTCACAGGGAGAATCTGAAGTATCCAAAACGACAAAAAAAATACAATAAAAAACGCATCCACATTTAACTGGAGAGTGTACTTTGGCCGTCGTCCAACAGGCCGTCAGTCTAATGGCATTTTTTTTTTAAAGTGGAGAGCAACAAGTAAAGTCTTGTCAAAACTCCGTCCCAGTTTTCTGATCACTCATCAATTGGCAAAAAGTAATTCATCGCCGATAAGTCAATCACGTAATTGGCAATTAGTCGTGCTAAACGAACGCATCATTCATTTGGCCTGCCGACATTTCCGCTCGCCACGCAAACGTGTTCAACGGTTAATTTTAGCAACTTGGCCCAGATTTGGCCCCAACGTCTTCATCAGGGGGTTAACGCGAGAAATAAATTAGCGGCAAACTGCAACAATAACAAGCTGGGTCTTAAGTCATCCTCAAGAAACAGAAAAACAAACCAGCTTGGCTTTAATAAACAAACAAAAACTGGCTGCTGGAGAAGCGCATATTCTATTTTTCAAAAAAACACGCCAGCTAGGATCGCGTGCAATTCGAAAACGGCTTGAAATCCGATCCCAAACCGTAATTAAGGTGAATCAGAACCTATCACTTTCAAAGGGTGAAATTTTAAAACACACTCACAGCCAAACAAAAACAGATTAAATAAAAATTAAAAATTGTTTAAAATAGCTTGATAAATAAGCAATTGAAATTTATTACTGTTTTTCACTTTGAAACGGTAGATTTTTTAAAATTAATAAACAAGTTTGAAAAATTTCCGTTAATGTGCACACGATGCCAGCAGGTGGCAGAATTGAGACTGAAAATTAACGAACATTTTTCAAACAATTTTAAAAAATCCTACCGTTTCAAAGTGAAAAACGACGATCAATTTCAACTGCTTATTTATGAAGCTATTTTAAACAATTTTTATTTTTATTTAATCTCTATTTGTTTGGCTGTGAGTGTGTTTTAAAATTTCCCCCATTGAAAGTGATAGGTTCTGATTCACCATAAGTGGATGTACGAACGTACGTGAGGATGGACAAAATAATGTGAACACTTCGTTAGTTGTTACAATCCAAAAACACGCCAGCCAGGATCGTGTGCAATTCGCAAATGGCTACACTAAAAAACTGATTCAAACTGTAGTCTAGTATTGCAAGTATGAATCAATGTACAGGATGGTGTACAAATTAATGTCAACACAAGTTACAGACAGATAAATTGTTTTCAATGTCTCAAAAACAAAAAGAGCTCAAATGCAAGCTCGCAATCACAAAAAGTATTTTTATGAATAAGTACAAATGTGCAATATGATGGACTACATAATGTGAACACCCTTTACAGACAGATAAATTGATTTCACTGTCTCAAATAAAAGTTGCCCATCATGAAGTATTTTTCTGTGCAATACAGATGCACAGAAGGGTAGACAAAATTATGTGAACACCCTTTACAGACAGATAAATGTTTTCATTTTCTCAGAAACAAAAATTTTTATCACCAACTTTGGTAGAAATAGTATGACTTAATAAGATGTTGGGCCATCTTTTGCCATCAATACAAATCCAATCCTTCTTGGAATGGATCCTTTACAAGTTTTTTAGTCTCTGTACTCAAAACATGTAATAATGTATTATTGACACATTGTGTTACCGGAAATTCTTGAAATGTGACCATCACAAACACTTGTGTCTAGTGTCTACAATCATGTTTGGTACAATCATGAAAACATCCACCACGTTTTCCATCACTAAATGTTGGATATGACATATCCAACATTTCTGACAGTAGTAACATTTGGATTGCTACAACAGTATAGTAGCAGTTAGCCACCCAACATTGACATCACCACCAATTGGCATACTGGCAATACACAGTTAGGAGATCACATTCAACGTTGACCATCAGTTATAGCCCTAATCCTAACCCTAGTGCTGGGCCATTCAACCATCATAAGGATCCTATTAGTAGGCGCGTGAAACCAGGCATCAAAAAGGAAGGCACATAAATCCGCCTAATTTAATAAAATCTGAGAAGGAGGGGGACGAAGCACTCAAAACGTCCAATCTCAGGGCGACCCCTGTTTTGAATTTCAATTCAACTGGACATTTTCAATTTCAATGGCAACAACTGCCATTAGGGTCCATGCATTATTAATTTGATTGGATCGAAATTAAGCTCGCATTGGAAGGGCATTAATTCGCAGCATTGAATGGCAAGAAACTCATTAAGGCGAACCTCAAAGGTACTTAAAAATGGGCGAGCCACGTGGCGACGCGTCCTCCTTTTATGGCGCTCCATCCCCAGGGCTTGATGCGGTTGGGAATTAATCTGATTAAATTGAACCAATTTGACGCGGTGTCAATGCGATGCTGCGGCCGCGAGGGAGAAATCGATTCAAACGAACGGCGATCGTTCCCAAACCGCCACCAAAAATTCATGCTAATTGCGACAAAATCCCGTCATCCTATATATATATATACTTAAAAATTTTCTGCAAAATCACTTCCCGGGGAGAGAAACGTGTTGTACTAGTAACAACGTTCCGTTCTAAAAAACATTGACGATAAAACACAAAATTAAGTTTAAAAAAAAGCAATTTCCTTGCAATTATTGCTGACAAATCCAGTCCATGTAATCGAAATCAAATTTGAACATGCATGGAATTAAGTACAATCATTGCACCATTTTCGAAAAAAAATTGATTAAGAAACCATTTAAAAAAGAGCTTAAGTCACGGAATGGATTTCAACCTAGCTGAAAATCCATTTGGATAAAATTGTATGCAAACGTGCGTGTTTTAGCTGCTAGCTGCGCATGCGCAAAGGCACACATCCGTAACTTATCCAAACCTGTGACTATATCTACTTGTGTCGCAAAGTCACGTTAAGAGGGTTAATGAAAAATCAAGATGCATGAAATCTGTGAAATCCTTAATCATTTCGCAATGTAATTAAAATGACAATTTTTAAATTTGAGAATTTCAAAATTTCACAAATTTGCCAGTTCCCTTGCACATGAACCACTTTTTATATGCGACAATAAATGTAGTCACGGAATTGATTTCAATCTAGTTGAAAACATACGCACATGTACGTTTCAACCGATTTGGATAAAATTTATCCAAATTAATTTAACTGTAGTCACTGAAGTTGAAAACACACGCACATGAACAATATTAATCAATTTGAACAAAAATTATCCAAATCAGGTTAACAGCAGTCACGGAATGAATTTCAACCTAGTTAAAAGCTGAAATGGATAAAATCGATTTAAACGGGCACGTTTTCATCTCAATTTTAACTAAGTTAAAAATCCATTCCGTGATAACATCAGCTAAACCATGTATGACGTCATGACCAGTTGACCGAAATCCGCATTTGGAGCCAAATAACCTACAGTTATACTTTAATTAATGCATCTTTTTTAATCGTTTTCCTGGAGAGGATCATCATTATTATTATTATCTTCACACCTTTCTGCATCGGTGTCATTTAAAGAGCGCAAAATACGCCTACTTCTGATGAGGAAAAGCAGATAAAAACATTCCAGAAAAGGGGAATGAAATTACGCCATTTTTAGCGAACACGACGATGATTAAAAGTGAGGAAAAACGTTCAGCACGGTTACCCCCAGCTCAGGTCACCGAGGCAAGCTGGTCGAATCCACAGATGAATCACATACCCAGAACAGTTATAAAAGTGAATTAATTGGTGTGAATCAGAGACGTGATAACTGGCCTAGATATATCCCAACTGCTCAAGAATCTAGGAATGATTCCTTAAAAATTGCTACACAAATCCCAACTACTCAAGGAATGACAACCAATGATGCTCCGAATGATCCATGAAAACTTGCTGAACCAATCCTAACTACTCAAGGAGTGACAACAACCTGGTTACCAATGAATTTCGGAATGATTCCTGAAGACTCACCAAATCAATCCTAACTACTCAAGGAATGACAACCAATGAATCTCGAAACAAATCCTAAAGACTCGCCAAACCAATCTCAGCGACTTAAGGAATGGCAACCAATGAATCTCGGAATGATTCCTGAAAACTTGCTGAACCAATCCCAACTACTCAAGGAATGACAACCACTGAATCCTGAACACTTGCTGAATCAATCCCAATCACTCAAGAAATGAGAGCCAATGAATCTCGGAATGAATCCTGAAAACTTGCTGAACCAATCCCACTACTTAATGAATAACAACCAATGACTCTCGGAACAAATCCCAAAGTCTTAAGGAATGACAGCCAACGAATCTCCGAATGATTCTTGAAAACTTGTTGAACCAAACCCAACTACTCAAGGAATGACAACCAATGAATCTCCGAATGATTCCTGAAAACTTGCTGAACTACTCGATGATTAACAACCAATGACTCTCGGATCAAATCCCAAAGACTTAAGGAAAGACAACCAATGAATCTCGGAATGATTCCTGAAGACATGAATCCCAACGCTTCACTAAACAAATTCCAATTTCCAACAATTCCACGATTTCTAAAATGCTTCCGATATTTCTTCACTACATCAATGGTCTTTCGTGTGCTCCGTCCAGCGCCCTTTGACCCCACATGCACCATTTTCCCCCCGCTTCTAATTAGCATGCGACCTTCCTTGTTTCCCACCCATAGGCCCCTCCATCCATTTCTGGGGGTCAAATGCAGCAGACAGGGTGTTAATGAGATGAAACAATTCGCCTAAAAGCCCACCCCCCCCCATGGGAGTTATTTGAAAACCCTTCGCCTAATCTCCCCCGCCAAAAGCAGGGGGCGCAATCTGTCACCCGAAAGTAAACACTCGTAAATCTCCGATCCGAATCCAGACGGGCGCGATGAATCCCAGCGGAAAAATCCTTTCCCAAACAGAGATTAAGTGAGCGAAAGACTCATTTGTCATTACCCCCCCATCTCGCCCTTATCCCCCCACTCACCCACCTCAACTATGCAAATCGCACACTCACAATGCTAATTTAAACATGAAGACGGTTAAAAAATGGCCAAACGACGACCTCGGGTCGGTTGCACGAATCCGTCGGATTTATACGAGCTTATAAGATTCATATTGCTCAACGATCGGCAACCAATAATGCGGAAGCGCGACTTTTTTTAGACTCCCAAGATGGCGTCGCCGAAAAAATTAAAGGCAACATTTTTCAACCTTTGAGGGACAAATTTAAGAATACCGAATGTTTAAACCTTTTGAATTCTTTTTTACGGAAGTAAAACCATTCATAAACTAGCGACTACGAGGAAGTAGAATACAATTTAATTATTTTTTGCTCCAATTTTCGTAAAAAAATGGATAAATTCGCAAAAACTTGTTTTGCTATTCCATGTATTTTAATTCTGCATCATCAGAATGAAGGGGGAAATTCCCCATCAAACTCTTTCGTGAAATTGCACTAGTTTTGATGAACAAACTTTAGTGTAAAATCCATGTGGTAAAAATCAGTATGACCAAATCAGAAATTGGATTCCCATGTGTTTTTCAGCCGGTGTGCCGTGAAGGGTCTGTAGTGTGTTTTTAGGTTAGGACAGGGAAGGGTATGCCAGGATAGGACAGGGAAGGGTAAGCCAGGATAGGACAGGGAAGGTTATGCCAGGCTAAGACAGGGAAGGTTATGCCAGGCTAAGACAGGGAAGGCTATGCCAGGCTAGGACAAGGTATGTTATGCTAGGCTAAGACAGGGAAGGCTATGCCAGGCTAGGACAGTGAAGGTTATGCTAGGCTAATACAGGGAAGGCTATGCCAGGCTAGGACAGGGAAGGTTATGCCAAGCTAGGACAGGAAAGGGTATGTCAGGCTAAGACAGGGAAGGTTATGCCAGGATAGGACAGATAATGTTATGCTAGGCTAGGACAGGGAAGGTTAAGCCATGATAAGACAGGAAAGGATATGCCAAGATAGGAGAGGGAAGGTTATACCAGGTTAGGTTAAGGCAGATCAGAGCAGGTGGGTCAAAAATATTCGCCGACGTAGTGTGTCGGCGAATAATTTGGTTAGGTTAGGTTAGGGCAGGCAAAAAAATTCGCCAACGCAATGTGTCGGCGAATAATTTGGTTAGGTTAGGCCAGGGCAGGTTAGATTTTGGGATGACAGGACATGCAAAAACCGGGTTCAAATGAGATTATAATAATAATATTCTATAATTGGATACCAACGGGAGTCGGCGAAAGTTTTCTCATTAATGTCACCTAAACTGTCAAAAGTCCCTACCTTGCGGGTTGCCTCGGGCCCTCGCAGGATGGCGCCTCGGTCTTCCCGCAGCGCGCAGTGGGAACCGAGAGTACAATATGACAAAAACTTATGACAACAGTGGCACGTGACGTGACCCCCGTCATAAATCCAAAACCAGCAACGTGCCCACGCACATCCTCTGGCGTCGTAAACAATGTCAAGACAGACGCAACAAACAACGACGGCGGCGGTCGCTCATCGTGTGCGTTTACACGCGTCACGTCGTAATTACCATCGTCATGTGACATTGTAATTTAGGCCAGACGCACATCATCACAACAGGGAGGACATGTTTACGACACCGGTCGGGATAAAATGGCCGGAAGTAGAGACATCGTGGGAGGCTGTGCATGGGTGATGCCCATGCGCACAACTCACGAAAGCGAAAAGTTGTCATGGCTGTAAACTCTCCCATCGTTCATCGTTCACGACAGGCTCACCTAACAGACTCATTGCCCATGCCCTAACTTGTATATCTCAAGTTAATTGTATCTCAAGTAGTTCCCAAAATGCTAAATCTGGCTGTATTTAAACTATAAAACTTATGCAATGTTCCGCTTATTTACAATGCCTATCTCAAGTAGTTCCTGAAACACTGCATGGTTACTATCTGACATCGAAACATCTCGGTCACGTCAAGATGTCCTGCATTATCCAAAGCAGAATTCCCATCACCAGAATCTGTTTCAAATCCCAAACTCAAGTACAGCAGTTAAAGAAAAAGAACAGGGGCCTTACCTTATGCTCGCTGAGGGCGTAGACAAAATCCCCGGTGACGTCCAGTTTGAGGTCACTTAGGATGGTCTTGCCGGGGTCAACCACCACCTCCTCGTACTCAGTGGCAGCATTGCGGCCGGACAGAAGAATCTGCAGAAAAAAAAATGTGACATCAGATACTTGAGCAAATTTTCGATACTTTCAAATAACACTTGAAAATTCCCTGGCTGTTCATGACAACCCTAATAATAAGTCACATGTATATACATCATCTCTGCGTACACGAAAAGCAGGATTATTGACGCATGCGTCAAGCAACCTCTTATAATATGTGCTGCATGCATCACACCTCCTATAGTCTGTGCTACAAGCATCACACTGCCTTCTAGTCTGTGTTGCATGCATCAGACTACCTGTAACACATTGTGCTGCATGCATCACACTGCCTCCTAATCTGTGCTGCATGCATCACACTACCTGTGACACATTGTGCTGCATGCATCACACCGCCTCTCATAGTATGTGCTGCATGTGTCACACTGCCTCCTAGTCTGTGCTGCAAGCATCACACTGCCTCCTAATCTGTGCTGCAAGCATCACACTGCCTTCTAGTCTGTGCTGCTTGCATCACACTACTTGTAACACATTGTGCTGCATGCATCACACTGCCTCTCATAGCTTATGGGAAACATGCATCACACCGCCTCTCATAGTTTGTGATGCATGCATCACACTACTTGTAACACATTGTGCTGCATGCATCACACCGCCTATCATAGAATGTGCTGCAAGCATCACACTGCCTATCATAGTATGTGCTGCATGCATCACACTGCCTCCTAATCTGTGCTGCAAGCATCACACTGTCTTCTAGTCTGTGCTGCATGCATCACACTGCCTCTCATAGTTGGTGCTGCATGCGTCACACTGCCTCCTAGTCTATGCTGCATGCGTGACACTGCCTCCTAGTCTGTGCTGCATATGTCACACTGCCTCTTATAGTCTGAGCTGCATGAACCACAAACATCAACCACCTTCGAGTACAGATGCTTGCATCTTCCGTGCGTCCAAAGCGTCATTTTTGCATTCTTCTTGTATGAAACCCTTGCGTCACCATGCCCCTCTTCTCCATTGTTTCTCTTCTAGGTATTTCTCTTGCAATTATGCATACTAGCGCCTACACTCTCCCCTCAGTAGTAATTACGTTCTGGCCGAAAATTGGATGATGTCAGTGGCCTGTCATCCATCCGCCCCGTTTAGCGTTTTTGAGCGTCGCCGCCATCTTGCTTCACCTTATCTTTCGGCCATCTTTTCTCCCCCCACCCCCCTTTTTTTTGTGTGTGCAATCCCCTCGTTTAGCCCTTCAACTTTAGCGTGCACCTCGTCCGTGATCTTGACCACCTCTCGCAAACACGTTTATCCTCACGTAATAACACGTTGCAAACGTTTCGAGACGATGGAAAATGGCGCCGGGGGCCACTTTCCGGGGCCATTCCAATGCACCCGCTGCCCATCGTTCATCATTCGCGGACAGCTGGCCATTGGCCCAAGCATCATATTTCATTATATCATAACACCTTCAATTTTACTGTCTAAAGCATGCAAGCTCTAAAAAAAACATGTCAAAACAAGTCATGTCCTCAGAGGGCACTCGTGGAATTGAAATGTCCCAGGCGGCCCTAACCAACAGTCCACAATCCAGAAAATCTTGAGCCTTCTCCAAAGTAGTCTTTCCAACACATGTCCCCACGCCTAATTTGAAATATAGAATGATTTCGTGCATGGGTTGGCAAACTATGGCCCGCGAGCCAAATTAGGCCCATTGTCACACTTCTGATGCCAGCCTACCCCAGGTAACACGTCATTGTACATAAAAATGTCCAAAAATTAACATGTTGTGATTACCACTTTAGTAAATGATACATATATATGCTATTGTCGGCCATATTGGAGATGTTTATACATCGATGTTGCAGGGGCCATGTTGGAAGTGTTTTTAGTCTTTGCTCGGATATACACTAAACGATTGGTATGATATCATTTACTAATCTATCTCTAATCCAACAGTCTTGCGAGTGGCCATGTTGGAATTGTTTAGTGATTGCGAAGCCTGTTTGGAATGTTTTGAAAAGTTATTGGCTTAATTTTTAATATGGCCGCCAGCAAGACCATATACAGTATAGTTACTGTACCCTTTTAGTAAATATATTATATTTTAATAACAAACAAACTATACGAACTATATTTCAACTCATGTCCAGCCAATAACTTTGCTAAACATTTCAAACAGGCTTCGCAATCACTAAGCAATTCCAACATGGCCACTCGCAAGACCGTAAAAATGTCCAATATGGCCGCCAGCAAGACCATATACAGTATAGTCACTGAAGTATTAATTACTCTTTTAGTAAATATAATACATTTTAATAACAAACGAATGTTCCAATGACTGACGTCTTATGGAAAAGTTCTCTTAAGCCGTTAGCCGATTCACAGCCGTCAGCCGTTAAACTCGCCGTTTCACTTCCGTTTCAACGCAGCTGGTAAACTTGCACTCTAAATACCGAAAACAAAGACGTAGTAAACAAAAAAAACTATTTAACACTAATCTATTCAAACGGTGGTTACCACATTTGCCAAAACTACAGAATCCAGGTATTCTAAACTGTCTTTAAGACCATCATACATAGCAAATTTACAGTCGTGGGAGATTTGGACGACGTTAACATCCCCATAAAAGTGATTTCACGCAGGAATGGCTAAAGACCCAACGTGCCCCTTGACCCCAGGGATCAGAGTCCCACTCCTCCTCCCCGCGGGGTTACCCAAGCCCTTGAACGGGTCTTCCCAGCACCAGACGCCTCGTAAAAAGCCCTCGGTTGAAGGGATTTTAATTATTCTTAATTGCAGGTTCAGCGTGAAATCGGCCTCTGGCTATTTGTTCCTTATTTACGGCGCTTTTAAATAAAAGATCTTATCGGGAGCGAACATTAAAAACTAGCTCTTCGTGAAATGGAGAAGCCCCTCCTCCTCCTCCTCCCCCCCCCCTCCAACAACAGCACAAAAAAATAGGGGAAAAAAACAAAAAATTGCACCTTTTTATGTTTGAGCTATTACCATCAACAACAACAACATGAAATTCCGTCAGATTTTATCTAAATATGCATTCTAAAGAAGGCGATGGGCTCCTCTCAATTGCCCCCCTCCCCCAAAATGCAGACAAGTACGGAATAAATTTACATTTCTATGCGCGTGTATACACAACGTAGGTCTATCAATGATCTGCCATTACTTTCCCCCTCCCCAAAAAATTAACCCTCCCCCTCCTCTCATCCCTCACCTCCCCCCCCCAAAAAAATGGGGAAATTTCCCACCTTTTTTTTATCTTATTTGCTAACAGTGTGGCATGAAAATGAATTCAAAATCATAGTCATTTTGTCATGTTTTGAAGGGAGACAGGTGAGGGAAAATTAAAAGCAAATTTAGAAAACAAATTACCCCTTATAATAACAATAAAAAAATGCATTTATCTCCACTTATCGAAAATTTATCTGCTCCCAACCAGGTGGTTTTCACAGCCAACAAGCCAGATCTGCCATCGCTTGCACAGCGTACACACAAATAGTGTTTTTTAATGGTTGATTAGCTAACCGCCAGTCAGTCATAGGTCACCTATGAAATTTTCATGTCCCGTTTCCCACGCCGTTAAAGTGACAAAGTCAAAGAGTCCCAACATGGCGGCAAAAATTGAAACGATGAATTCTAAAATCTACGTGACAATCACACCTCTGGTTATAGGAACTTAACAGCAACAACATGTATATTTAAGACACTATATTTGAAAGTTTTGTAAATTGTGTAATTATTTTGATTTAGGACAGTGAAACTACTAACGGCTGTGAATCGTCTAACGCGGCGAGGCAACGGTTGTGGCTTAAGAAAGGAGTCCCAACATGGCGGCTAAAATTGCAACAATGAATTCTAATCTACGCGATTAGAATTCATTGGGTAAACACACGTGACAATCACACCTCTGGTTACATGTCCTTAACTACAACATGCACATTCACGACAATATTTAATGTTTTGTAAATTGTGTAATTATTTCGGTTTAGGACTGTGAAACGGCTAACGGCTGTGAATCGGCTTACACGGTGAGGCAACGGTTCTGGCTTACAAAAGGAGTCCCAACTGGTGAACACACGTGACAATTACACCTTTGGTTACATGTCCTTAACTACAACATGTATATTCACGACAATATTTAATGTTTTGTAAATTGCGTAATTATTTCGGTTAAGGACGGTGAAACGGCTAACGGCTGTGAATCGGCTTACGATAACGTTTCATGAAACTGTAATTTCACGTTAAAAAATACATTTCGCAAGAAAAATATATCAATGTACCTAACTACCATAGTTTCCCAAGAATTGAATTGGGGCACCAACATGGTGGTAAAGTTACACCACAACTATTTCTGCATTTTCAACATTGCAGTACCGCCATGTTGGATATCAAACTATTCGTCAAAGGCCCTAGAATTCAATAACTGAAAACCAAAAATATTTGGATTCGATGTTAGTTTGGAAATGATTGCTTCAGTGCCCAAACACATCCACAGTCTTCCGGGTAGAGATTCTGGTTCGGTTGGCCCATTTGGTGGTGGTCACCTTGGTGCTCCAAAATGGCCGCACCCACGCAATCCAAACCATCTAGTAACTACAACTTTCTCAAAACGTAGGCGTTCCAAGATGGAGGCCATTGCGTTGGCCTAACTAATCGGGTTAGATTGAAATCAGTGGCAGGAACAAGATGGCGGCAGATAGCGTCACAAAGAACCCTCGATGTCCCACCGGGGTCACAAAATGGCGTCTGAGCGCCCTAGTTTCGAGTGCAGACACGAGAGCTGATTAACAAGCTTCTAGCTGTGAGCGAAAGTTGATATGAAACTACACAAGCCAAAGTGGCAAAGTGGAGCACCTTATGGCGGTTGGGGTTAACCACATGGGCTAATTTGCATATCGGCAGGGGGATGAAAGGGTGAGAGAGGGGGTTAACCCGCTCACGTTTCACGTTACAACGATAATGCGTGACATGTTTCGATTGGGATCGAATTCCAGAACTTTCAGAACGCAAAATTTGGTGACTAACCTAAAGAAAATATTAAGAGGTCTTTGACTACAAATGCTCACATTGCTAAAAAAATAATTCCAAAAAGTGTCCATGAAAAAATCTGCAGAGGCTCAAGATGCAAAACCGCACGGCAGTAATTCCTGAAGACAGAATCTCAGCTGACAGAAATTGCAGGCTCATCATTTGGATATCATGACTCATCCCCAATGACGAGTATTGAAACTCATCAAAATTGATCGAATTTGGCGGCGGTCGCCAACGGATTTAAGGGTCCCCCCAACTTGGGGAGGCGGCACCCCCCTCCTCCCCATGACTTTTAATGCCAACAAATCCAATTAAACCGTCTTTTTTGGGTGCATTGCTGGTCGCGGCATACCGCCAGGGGTTTTAAATCAGAACCCATTAAAACATTAGCATTTTACAACGGTCGTAAAAAGGGGTTGTTAAACCCAGAAGGGCCCATGCGCAATCTCGACCGTCACTGGGTATAGAGAAAACCTTGTAATTAAAGACTTTAGTAATTAAGGAGATGATGAAGTGAAGTTGCACCATTTAAATTGGCCACTGAGTGTGGATGGATTTTCAAGAGCATGAAATGGAATCAAGAATATAGATTTATATCCACAGTGGGTTGCCCTAGGATTTTTTTTTAAAACATTGGGGATTTGGTTGGAGATGAACATTTGCTACTAGATATTTTTTAGTGTCCAAGAAACAGTTGTGTGCCTTTACCTTTTTCATTGTGCCCTTTTTGGTGCCCATGATGAGTACGGTGTGCTGCTCGGTTTTGGTGCCGGCGAGGGCCGTGGCTTTCACATCGGCATAGGTAAGGGCGGCCACAGTCCTTGCGGGCACGGTTCCACTGATGCGCAAGGAAGCCTCGCAGAAGTTGAAGATGTTTCCCGAAGTCTGAAACAGAAAAACAGGCATTAGCAGTGGAAGTTGTTGAATGATGATACAAAAATTGCCCACCCCAACTTCCTGGCTCATAAAAAACCATTGGATTTATTCCTAAGTCATCCGATCCCTATTTCCAAGTCATCCAATCCCTTTGGATCCTTATCCAAAGTCATCCAATCCCATTGGATCCATATTCCCCAAGTCGTCCAATCCCATTGGATCCATATTCCCCAAGTCGTCCAATACCATTGAATCCATATTCCCCAAGTCGTCCAATCCCTTTGAATCCATATTCCCTAGTTGTCCAATCCCTTTGGGTCCATATTCCCAAGTCATCCACATTCCCAAGTCATCCACATTCCCCAAGTCGTCCATATTCCCCAAGTCGTCCATATTCCCCAAGTCGTCCATATTCCCCAAGTCGTCCATATTCCCCAAGTCGTCCATATTTCCCAAGTCATCCATATTTACCAAGTCATCCACATTCCCAAGTCATCCACATTCCCAAGTCATCCACATTCCCAAGTCATCCACATTCCCAAGTCATCCATATTCCCAAGTCCTCCATCTTCTCAATGATCCATATTCCCATTGGATCCATACTCCCAAGTCATCCATATTCTCAAGTCATCCATATTCTCAATGATTCATATTCCCATTGGATCCATATTCCCAAGTCATCCAATCCCTTTGTATCCATATTCCCAAGTCATCCAATCCCATTGGATCCATATTCCCAAGTCATCCAATCCCATTGGATCCATATTCCCAAGTCATCCAATCCCATTGGATCCATATT
>JAQGAE010002758.1:0-16706 GCA_034696685.1 Julus scandinavius | reverse complement strand
AATTTTGGTATATTTTCAATATATGGGTAATATATTTTCAAACATATATTTATCGCATATTATTTTTCCATATGGGTGGTTCAGATCTTTTGCAACTTAATTTAGATGGAATAAATTTTGAAATGCCTTCGTCTATAAAGTACTTGAATAAATGTCAGTTACAACCAAGTTCTTTCATGCATGCTCTCCGAAATGATGGACAGATTATTATTGACAGATTTCCCAAGACTAACCCAATCAGCGTAATGAAACTGGTATAACTTTTTCTAGAAGCTATAATTTTACAAGGTCATACAGCAAACTCGGCAACAATTAATTGGCCGTGATCCCCAATCCCAGCATCTGTGAAAAAAACAGTGAACGAGCCTAGAAAATTTGTTGTTAATATTTTGTGTAGTTTGTTTATTTAGTTGCTCATTAGAATTATCTACCACAAAATACTGGAAAAATTTGGAATTTCTATTAATGATATGACCTGTCAAGTTGAAGTCACCACCGATAATAATTATAGGATTTGGGATGGTGTCATGCAAAATGTCAATTCCTTTATAAAATTCGTCAAGGTGGATTATAGAATCATTTGGTAGATGGATAGAAACAATTCTTAATTTCCTATTATTTTTCAGCATGGAACTACATGCAACTATTTCACAGTAGGTTTTCACATTAGAGTAGGCTATAAATACCCCACCATAACCACCCTGCCTATCACTTCGATAAACTAAAATTGCCAGGGAAAATTTCTGGTTTGGCAAAGTCTTCAGTTAACCATGATTCAGATCCAATTATTATGTCTGAACAGTTTCTCTACTGCTTCGCTAAACTTTAATGACTTGCTGTTAGTGCTGCAATAAATTAAAACCATAATCTGAAGACCATTAAACTGCCTTCTCTCATTAAGAATAAGACTTACATGCAAATTAAAACTCATCAGCAAACACGATGCCCTCCTGCTGGCAAAAGATTGAGATCCTTTGTGAAAAGTGCCTCACCTCATTTAAGCCAACAAAACCCCGAAATCCTTAATCAAACCTAGAAAATTAGAAGAAAAGGGGGAGATGTACATCTCCCCCTTTTCTGGGCAAACTGGTCGTTGCACACAGACAAACGATACACCAAACTGCTCAGTTTGGCGGTGCTTTCCGGCATGTGGAATGAAAAATTTAGAAAAAATTAGTAGTGGCATACTACTAAGCCACTTAAAGCTTAATCCCTATAGGGCCAGCACAAATTATGGAAAACTAGCATCATTTGTTAAATGGTGCAGTCATTAGCGCCTATGGGTTTTCTGTGTTAACAAGAGTAGCAATATGGAAACCACCTTCACATTTTAAAAAATCTTAAAATTTAAAAATGAAATGTAAGAAATGTCATACACTTAGTTATCATTAGCCAGTTCAGACGTGTTGCCCGGTTAGCTCAGTCGGTAGAGCATTGGACTTTTAATCCAAGGTTCATGGGTTTAAGTCCCATTTCAGGCTTCTTTTCTTTTTAATTTTGTAATGTAATCATTAATTGCTACAAAACCTGCTTGACTGTGATCATTTACCATTAAAAATAGATTATGTTAAAGAAAATGGCTGAATTTGGTAATAATTGTCTGTATACATCATAACAAATGCTCATGGCAATAGCAGATTCTGGCCTTGTAGCCTTGTGTTAGTACAAAAAGGATCATCTAACTGCTTTACATAAGGAACTTGTACAGTGGCTATCCTTTTGTCGGTACAAAAAGGATCAGCCAAGTGCTTCACACAAGGAACTTGTAGAGTAGCTAACCTTGTGTCAGTACAAAAAAATCATCCAAGTGAATCATCACACAAGTAACTTGTAGTGGCTTGAAAAAATCACACAATTAAGGTCAGTTAAACCAGCCAAATCTGACAACACAAAACTCAATGTTAAACATCTAGTGGCTTTCAGATATTCAGCTATGGAGTCTGCACTTATGAAGTGGTTCAATGCATCCAAGAATATGCCAATCTAAGTGCAAACCTAATCTTAGTTGGATGTTTAGTGCAGTTCCATTGTTGATATTCCCTTACAGAATCATTGGGGCCAATAAAAATTATTCATTAATACTTTAGGGAGGTTTATTTTTTTACATTTTCCAAGTTGGCCTGGCACATTTTATGCTTTTAGAGAGGTAATTCATTTACACAGTATGCATTTAGACAGGTTCTCTGTACTTGAATAAACCAGCAACAAAGTGGGAGAGGGTACTTTTTTTCTTGCAATTTCATCATCCTATACTTAAATATTTTATAATTAACCTAAACAATGAGAAATTTGTATAATTCTATCTCACTTGAAATTGTGCTCATCGAGAATCATAAAGATGAAGCTCCATTAATAATTTTATAGCTATTTTACTACCACAATTAGGGCAATTTAGGTGGCCAGGTGATGGTGCTACCAAAGGAATATCATTTTTTTTTCTAATGCACATGTCATGTCATACTAACATCAACCACACTTTAAATTTGTAATATCAAATATTTAACTGTTTAGATCTGAGAACCTATAACATTAAATTTAAGTGCAATTATATTATGGATCACCAGTCCGTGGTGCCCCACAAGTTATTCTGGTGAGAAACAGTATAACCAATACGACTGTTATTTTGAATGTATCAATAGGGTAACGCTCAGGAAAGTATGCACTCAATCTGCAAGTGTGATAGGAGTGATCAACCTTTGCTAATTCCTGTCTATCAGAAGGCATCTTCTTGCAGTGACCATGCAACTGCCAGGGGCCCGAACCAGCATGTCATTTCATACTCCTTCTTTGGAAAAGTCGCCAGCAGGTATTTCATGGGCACCAAGTTGAATATCGAGAAGGTGGCCTATTATTATCCTGGCTGGGTAATGAGGCTCTACACCAACATAAGCATGAGTGATCCCGAGGAAATAGATGTGCTCTGCCACTTGTGGTGCTCGAACAATCACTTTGATGTATGTCATGTACATCAACTGCCCTCTCCGCTCTGTGACAAGTCGGAGATCTTTGGTATGATATGGAGATTTTTTGTTATGGGTAAGTCTTTAACAATATCAATTTCTCGTAATTAATATTGTTCCATAAGTTCTTTTCAGAATGAAATGTTAAACTTCAATAAACCGTCTTGCGTAAAATGAACATTTAACAATTGGTCTGAAAATGATCAATAAACGACCACAAACAGCTTATAAGATAATTTTCCAACACAAAACTGCTCATCTTCATTGTGAAAAACTTCAAAAACTTTTCATGGTTATTTTTTTTCATTCGGTTTCCATTAAATACTAACTGCTTGACAGGCAATCGTTATTATAAAATTACTGCCTGCATGAGCGTTTGTACGATGAAGACAGCTCAATTTAATAATATTAGGCATTTGGACGTAATTTTTATGTTCGTCACTTACAGCAACCAGATTAACAGGAAAGAAATCCAAATGTGAGGTCAAAAATATATTTTCAGAGACATATTGCAACCCATGTCTTCATAGGTAGTTAGAAGATGTTTACAGATGTGAACATAATTTTGTACTCTATTGTTACCGAGGAAGTTACATACTACCTCCTTGAAAGCTGCCCATGCTGCAATATCTGCTAATGCCTCCTCAAATGCTAAAACATTCAGCAGTTCTTTGATTTGTGGTCCAACAAATATTTCTTCCTTGTTTACCATCACTGATCTACATAGATCAGTAATTTGGAAATTCTTGCTTCAAATACTGGAAACCTTGACCATTTTGATCCATTGCCTTAACAAAGTTTTTCATCAGGCCAAGTTTGATATGGAGAAAAAGTAAAATAACATTTTTTGGATCAACAAGTGGAGGATGAGAAACACTTTTTTGTCAAGAAATTAGCTGTTGTTTTGCAGGCCATGATCTCCTGTAATGTTCATTAACCGCTCTGCTATCTCAAGTATACCAAGAAGAAGTGCAATAACTTTTAGGCCACCACAAATTTGCCAGGAATACATGTTATACTTCACATGATTGATCAACAGTTTCATATTGCCATATGTTTCTTACATATATGCTGTATAAGCAATTTGTACTGAGGAATAGATTTCCAATATGTAATAAAACTGCTTTTGGACTTAACTTTAAAGAATCAATAAAAAGAAGCCAATCATCAGGATAATGCTTATGTCCCAAGGTTTCTATCAGTCCATTCACATCATTACAGTAAACCACATCACCTTACACACTGTAAAATTCTACAAACCTATCATCTCTCTTTTGAAACACAGAAATGTTGGTGTCCTGTTGTAAAAGGTGTCATCCTTGTAATCTAGAACCAAGAAGTTCAGCTTGTTGTTTTGAAAAGTTCAAATATTGCACAAGATCATTAAGTTCAGCTTGTGTAATTAAATGTGCTTCTTTAATGGGATCTTTAATAATGGTTTCCTCATCAGATTCATCAAGATTCCATGATGTTGATCGCTTTGATACTTTTAAATTTTCACCATGAGGAACATGCCTTATAGCAGAAGGCAAATTTGGATACTGGATGGCATGTTTTGATTTTTAGAGTGCCCATTAATCTTTGTTATTCAGAAATATCGATCAGATGTGTGGTCCTTCGTTTCTCTCCAAGCCATTGGAACAGCAAATGGCATAGTAAGATGAGTGCAGTTTAGCCATCCTCTCAAAGATTGCGAGCACGAAAAGCAACATATATGGGGAGCCCAACATTTATCATGGTCTCCAACTTTACTCTCAAAATATAAATGATACGCTTTTTTAAGTAATGGAGAGAGGGTAGTTCTTTGTGTCTTAGTTGTTAATTCTCCACAAATATAGCAAAACTGCCGGAATTGTTAATACATTTACACGGCATTTTGTTCAGTAATAAGAATAACAACTGAGCTATGAACTGAACAAAGCTTTCACCTTCAAAACATTTTAAACAAGAGTAAACAAGTCAAGACTTTTGATAAATGATCTGTTAACATAATCTTTTCTTGAATGAATATGACTCCGCTATCCATTTCAAATGTTGATTTAAGTTCCTACAGCAAAGTTGCATAAAAGTGTATCTTAAGCTATACGTGAAACAAATAAACTACTTATAGATTAATCATACTCAATGCATTAAATGCTTTTAAATTGATATATTAATATCCACTGGAGAAAAACCTTGTTGTCCAATGTAATGGGCAATTTAAATGCAAGAACCTCAAACTTGAATAAACTCCCTGTCCCACATATCATCAAAAACCAGAATGTGACAGATACCAAAACAACTAGATATAGATAGACATTAATTGAAACCTGGGACGACTTTAACATAACTCTAAATGGCCAAACCATGGGCAACTGCGAATGTGCACTAACTTCGAATGTGCATCAATCAACAAAGGATCTGGTCATCGACTGCATAATAACATACTAACATACTGAGACTGGATAAATCCTTGATTGCACTCCTCACAACTTGCTCTGACCACTGCTTAATAACTATGAAAGTAATAGCACACTAAATCACAAGGCCTGCAAAATACCCAGATACTACAACTATAGGAACAAATTAACAGAACCCTATTAGCATGGGATATATACATCAACAACCCTTAATTTAAAATACCCGGTATTTTAACTCTTTCCAGCAATATAATATGATATATAAACATTCCCCATTCAATACCACACATACGGGGAGACCTTCCAAAACAAATGTGCATCACTATGCTACCCCTTTCACTAAAACGAACTATTAGCAACCATTCAATCAACTGCCCATTTCACCACAAAGCGACAGGTACCTCATTCCCACGGACTTGTTCAGAGGCCCAGACAATCATCTAACATGAACTTCTGACACTATTAAACCACCCTTACAAACATTTTAAGTATCATTTTAGTTTAATAATAGTATTCAGTGGGTATCAAGGTATTCCTTGGGTCTATACAAATTTGAAACAATTCATGGTTTCTTTTAGGTTTTTAATTAGTCATCAAAAGCTGTCTTTTATATTCAATGTACTCTTTAGGTTTCAGATATGTATCAATGGAGCAAATGTTTATAAGTATCATATAAGTTCAATTAAAGTAATAAATACACTTCAAATATACTACATTGATATCATTACTTCGTGCAGTTCACTACACACCAAATCTGACCAATCATACATTAAAAGAAGAGCAAGGATGCTTATGTCTCACAGAGCTCATGACAAGGAGTAACATTTAAAATGTCGATGCCGGCGGTAGAGTGGGTTATGTGCTTGCCTCTCGATCCTAAGAGGCTGAGTTCGCTCCCAGGTCGAGGTCGGTGGAAATTTTACGGATGGGAGAAATTCTCAAAGTTGTGGCTCTTTCGGATGAGAGTTTAAACCGAGGTCCGGTGTTGATTGTAGCACCTTAAAGACCCCTCGAGAGGGGGAGGAAGTCTTCCCTCGTAGGCTAAATTCCCAGGTAGGTATTAAAAGCTCATCTCCTCGTGTTGCAGAAATTGGCCAATGTTAAAAATCAACCAAACAAACAAACAACAAAATTTAAAATTGGTCATATGACACTTAAAATCAGTTTATGTACTTAAATAGGCCCTTATAAATAATCAAAATGGAATAAATTTCACTTAGTCCCTTTGCATGGGTGAAAATGTGAAACGATTTAACAAGCTTAGGTCTTAGATCTTAGGTCTTGAGCAAGAGCCAAAATAAGACAAAACAATTTAGACAATTAAGACAAGATCTGAATTAGTGATTAGACTTTCAGATATGCCGCAGCACAGATCCCAGTGTCATTTGTTTCCTTCTCTCTTTATATTTATAGATGAGAGATTGGTTTTAGATAAAATCCCCTTAATAGTTGCAACGTTTCGTCCGGAAATCAGACATCATCAGGCAAGTAAAAATGTCTAAAAGCAAATAGATATGAGAACCACATCAGAAAACAATACATTTACATTTTTAGGGGAATATTTCCAACAGATAGGGTAAAATACCATTGCAGTTTATCATACTTGCTAATAAAGTCATGCAAATTGGATACAGGCAAGTATAAATATAAGAAGATTTACTTAGTCATATCAAGGACCAGTTGCAATGGCAGCTACGTCACGTACCCGTCCACGTCATAGGGCGGCTCAAGAGGTCCTTGGTTCCCACGCGGCGAACATCAGAAGGACCATCTGGAAAGATAGAAGTAAACAACAACATTAGTTCCACCCGCTATTTTTGTCTTCTTCATAAAGGAAGATTGTTTATCAACACATGCAGCCCATTAGTGATGGAAGATCAAGGTCCAGCGCATCCGTTTGTTTTAATCCATTTATGGCTGCGAAAACGATAACGGCCGTAGCGAAAGCATTCCTTCTAGAAGGATCAGGACAACTAATCACTTCCGCTAAACTTCCTATAAAAGGAGGAACATTTTCTTAGTCTATTCAGAAAGCTTTTCATTTTTACTTAGTGTACGTCTTTTGCCAAGACGCTCCGTGATTTTCACCAAACTTTACCGAATAAATACTTATTCTAATTTTACCAGAAACTAGACTCCAGAATCACTTCTTGTTTAATCCAGTTTGACGTTCGCAAATTTTTCCTTTCTGCCTTTCTCCTTAGCTCAGTTTTAACACGCGTTTTCAGCCTCTGCTAATTAAACGAGATGAACCCTGTGGACAACTGATAAGCAGACAACAGATGGTAAGGCGACTGTTCGGGAAAAACTTCATCTCAGCCAGGCTAGGACTCGTTATCCTGCCTTCAGGCTTCGACCCAGTTTCCCGTTGCAGCTTTTCCTTTAAAGAGGCAGCTTCACACCTCCTCTTTAAGCGAACTGTTGAGACACGCCCACTCCGTTCCAAGCTCGACTGGCCTACTTTGTCTTCTTCGTGAGAACTGATCATTCTCGAAACGACATGACAAACCGTCGTTCACCACGTGGTCTGGAGGGAACCGAACCCGTTTCAGCTCCCGTTCCAGCCCCTGAGGGACCAGCAGTGGGACCATCAACCCCGACACCCCCAATAGGGTCTCTTACGGGACACCAAGAAAGCGGGTTGCCTAATAATTGGCGCCCAACTTCAGAAGCGCGACAGCTAGCGCCTCCTACCGTTCCGGTAAACAACAAGCAGGACGATGAACAACAGTCACCAGCAGAATCCACATCTACCGGCCCGACAGTCAACACCGTCCAGGACAACTTGCTGATCAGCGGGACAACCAAGGCGACGCCAGCAGCGGAAGTCAACAGCTACCAGCCTAGCGCAGGTGGTATCCTGACCCCCGGAGAAGGTACTCCGTATGCTTCTACGACAACCACTTCAGCACAGGGGACGATCCGGATCGACTACAACATGAATCCAGGGGACTAACCGGTCCCGTTTCGACTACCAGCTGAAGTAGAGATGCTAGCCAGCACAAACCCAAACTTGTTTCGACAAGTAAGGGCACTATACCAGAAGGACTTCGAGCAGACAAAAACCTCCACCCGTCCCGAAGCGACCGCTTCGGTTTCCAAACACTCGTTTCAACAGCTGCAACGGCAATTACAGCAAGAGAGGGAGAAACGGGAACAGATGGAGATGACGATCATCCAGCTACAGGCACAAATGGAGCGAAGAGTCAACGTGTCCTGCCTGCCTTCAACCTCATCCGCCAGCTCAGACCGGGGAACCATCCCTAAAGACTGGGGGTACCGTCCGTAAGAGAACGGCGACCTGAGAGTTTAAGAGAGGTTCCGGTAGAATCTTGGGAAGACAACTTGCAGGATCCCAGCCAGGGATTCAGTATGAGCCGACTCACTGAGGGGGTGGCCACGCCCTCGTACCATGGAAGACGGTTTTGTTCCGACCAGGTATCCTAGCCCGTCGAAACAGCAAGTTGCCGATTTCACTCCGAGAAATCCTCACTCGTCAAGGGCCCGGTTGGAAGTGCCCCGGTTTGAACCTCTGCCACCACAATCCAGCATAAACAACCACTCGACGCCGTATGTGGAGATGAATCAAGGGGTGGTAGCCATTCCAAAACGACCTGTCAGAACATTGGACCATTCAGCAACTCGAACGGCAACCACTGAGACGTATAATCTCACCCCGGAGTTGGCAACCCAGCTGAAGGATTCGCACAACCTAGTGGCCATCTTTGCTCAAGTACCCCGTTTCACAGGGAAGAGAGGGACATTTGCGAATTGGTTATACCTGTTCACAGTGACCGGGGACAGCTATGATCTCCCGGATCAACAACGATGGAGCACTCTGTTCTGGATCCTACAGGGAGAAGCCATGCGATGGTGGCAGATACATCAAGACAAGGTGTATTCATACAAAGATGCCATCGAGCGCCTAAAATCCCGTTTCTGCAAGAACGAGCCCGATCATCTCATACGACAGAAGATCAACAACATGAAACAGCGCCGGGGAACCAACACCCAGCAGTTTGTCGATGCCATGTTGCACAAGTTCAGGTCCATGGACCATGAGCCGGATATGGAGAGCCAGATAGACACCGTCTATCATGCGGTGCATCCCGACCTCACCCAGCGCTTTCAACTGGCACAGATCAAGGACTGGAGGGAGTTCCATGTAGCCATAAAATACTACGAGGGTCTTCTACTGGACTCCAGGGCCTGGGTGCGGGAGAAGAATTCATCGTTCAACCAGCACAAAGAGAACGACTCCAGGAAACCGGACCAAAGGAACGGGGATCCCCCTAAGAACGGCGATCAGAATAGGGGAGACAGGAATCGGAACAATGACAAACCCCGGGGCGGGAACTACCAAGGGGGCAAGCCATATGATCCCAACAAGAACCGCAACCGTACTCGCGACGGTCCCTCCCACAACGGAGATCCTCCTCCCAGACAGGACAACAGGAACAAGTACTTTAACGGGAAGCCCCGTTACTCTAACAGTTGGAACAGTAATCCAAATAGAAGGGACCCACCGACCAATGCAGATGACACTCGCCGGAATGCTCAGAGAAAAGGATGCCCGATGTGGACATTTACACATGCCCTAATGACTGCTTCGCGAAAACGAAGAAAGTCAACGTGATAAAAATAGCACAGGTCAACCCGAAACCGGATCCGTTGCTGCCTGGTTTCTAGCCGAATCCGAATGAGCTTCTAATCAACGTTCAAGTAAAAATTAATGCTTGCCAATTTCCGGGCCTGTTGGACACGGGCGCATCTACGTGTGTGGGTGGCGGCCCGGATGAGAAAAGATGAGAATTCCAATGGTACATACGATCCAGCTAATTCAGCTGGCCGATCAGGCCCCGGTTCAGACCGAGGTGTATCTATGTAAGGCACCCATCAACCTACTGGGACGTACGGTAACGCTCGTCCCTACCTATCAAGGACCTCTGATTCTTCTAGGAACCAACTTCTTAGCAGAGGCGTCCGTCGTCATTAGTTACGGGTCCATGACCTGGGGCTTTGAAGAACCGGGACGGCCCGAAGATCAAGTACGTGAGCCCATTGGACCGGCACCAATCCCAGCTCCTCTACCTATCTTTGCTTTTTCCTCCCGTTTCAATTATTACGGTGAACAGGAGGTTAGGCTGCGTACCAATGAGGGATCCATACTATTGGCCAACCAGATTGAGGTAGTGAACGCCATGCTGCAAGATCTAGCTGAAGCGTTTGAAGAGCCTGTTGTTCCCGCCCTGGTGGAAGCTCAGGCCATCCAGATAAAGCCTGACGCCAAACCGGTGGCGATCAAATTGTACTCATCTTCTCCAAAGAAAAGGGGCATATTGATTGAGAAGGTTCAATCCCTGGTGGACAAGGGATTCCTGGTATCCTGCAAATCCGAATGGGCAGCGCCATCTCTACTAGTGGCAAACCGGGCTCCACCACGGAGTACCGCATGGTGACCGACTTCAGGGCGCTCAACAAAGTCACGGTGGCAGACACATACCCGCTCCCCAAGATTGACGATCTAATCTCCCGTGTCACCGGGAAGCGATATATGACCTCGTTAGACTTGACCAACTGCTATTGGCAAGTCCCCATCAAGAAGGAGTCGCAGAAATATTTTACGACCGTCACCCCGTCCGGGACGTTCTGTTACACTCGCATGCCCATGGGCGCACGTAATTCGGCGGCCCACTGTCAGCAAGTGGTTTACCGACTTTTGAAGACCCTTCCTGATATAACCCTGATGACCTACTCATCGTGAGCGACGATTATCCTACCCACGTGGATGATGTACGCCGGGTGGTGGAGGTGATCCGGGGCCATAATCTGGGTCTGAAGCGGGAGAAATGCAAGTTCTTCGTGGACTCCGTTAAGTTCCTTGGTCACATGATCTCTCCGGAGGGGGTGAGCTTAAACCCTGAGAAGATTGCAGGGATATTGGAACTACCTTACCCCAAGAATGTTAAGTAGTTACCCCATATGGAAAAATGATATGTGAAGCATATACTATCAATATATGTATATATATGCATAATATATGTTTCATATAATTACGTCAAAGTGGAATATATTGCAAATATATGTCAATCTATTATCCATATATTAGATTAGGCCAATTTTGGTATATTTTCCATTCATTGGTAATGTATTTGAAACTACTAAAGAAGGATGCGACGTATGATTTCTCGGAGGCTTGCCGTACAGCGGTGGACAAGCTGAAGGTTCATCTAACCACTGCCCCGGTGCTAGCGCAACCAGATTTCGACAAAAGCTTCCATCTATACACCGACGCCGGTCAAGACGCGATGGGGGCCGTTCAAGGACAAGGGGATGTGGACGAGTTTCGAGTTGTCGAATACGCCTCAAAGTCGATTTCCCCGGCCCAGTCTAACTACTCTACCACGGAAAGGGAAGCGTTAGCAGTACTGTGGGCCATCCAACGGTTCAGGGGTTACATTGACGGCCTTACTTTTGTGGTTCACACAGATCATGCCCCGTTACTATCCATCTTGGCCACCAAGGAGCCTAGGGGTCGTCTGGCTCGTTTGATAATGAAGATACAGCAGTATGTGTTTGATGTGCTGTATGTTCCCGGGAAGCTAAATGCGTTAGCCGACATGCTGTACCGAGGATCCGACAAGGTTGAACCTGTAGTGTTGATACACCTCTTCCTAGCGGACGAGCAGTTCATAACGGCGGTGGATTTCCGAAATCTTCAGATGCAAGATCCTGAATGTTGCAAAATCTTAACGGATCTGGAAGGGACCAGTGACCCGACCGGGATGGAGCTAAAGACTCAGCTGGACCGTGGCTATTCTGTCAAAGCGGGGATGCTATACCGACATCTCACCAGTGTGGACCATGAGGAACCCCAACTGGTGGTCCCTCATCTGCTGCAGAAGAGGGTCATCCAGTGGAACCATGACCTACCAGAAGCGGGTCATCCAGGGGTACAAGCCACCATCCAAAGGATCATCCAAAAATACTATTGGCTTGGGATGCGGTTGCAAGTCAAAGAGCACGTGGCGGTGTGCGCCGAATGCCTAAAATATAAGCATCTTAATCATCCGAACACCACGCCGATTTCGTCCTTAGCAATACCGGCCCGTTTTGAAACGGTGAGCATTGACCTGGTAGGCCCTTTGCCCACCTCGCCCCGTGGCTATACTTACGTGTTCTTGGCCAGTGACGTCAGCACGGGTTTCACCGAGTTATTTCCTGTTCAAGACGCATTAGCGGCCACCATCGTCAAGGTGTTTATCGAACAGATCTGTCTGCGTTACGGGACTCCCCGTATGGTTCGTTGTGACAACGGGCCTCAATTTGTCTCCTCCATCATGGATCAAGCCTCCAAGGCCATGGGCTTCCAGGTGCAATGGGTAGCCAACTATCACCCTCAGGTCAACCCGGTGGAGCGCCGTCATAGGGATCTTAAGACCAAATTGGCCATTGCAGCGGACCAACGCCATTCAGATTGGGATTTACATATGCCAGCGGTACAATGGGCCATGAACACTGCCACCAATCAAAATATGGGACATTCTCCGTTTTTTCTGACGTTTGGCCGAGCTCCTCGAAATCCTCACGACACCGTGCTGGGTCGTTTCTGCGTCACTCTTTTTCTGAGTTTTTGGAGGACCTATCCTCAACGGTAAGGGAAACCAAAGACCGACTGGAGATGGCTCAGGACAAACGACAGGCCAAGCATAACCTAGCAGCTGTTCTCCCAGACTTTAGCATGGGTGATAAGGTCTTGCTCAAGCAACGAGGGAAAAGCTGCGCCACTACAGGTATAACGGCGAAGTTAAATCCTAAACGCGAAGGCGCGTTCGAAGTGTCAGCCGTCAAGGGTCCCACATCGTTTGAGATCAAGGATGTACTCAACGGGAAGATAAAAGGGATCTAAAACGCCAATGATCTGGTTTCCCTAGCAATGACGGAAGAAAACATGCCACAACCCCCGTTACAGCTAACCACTCCAGTCCCTAAGAAGAGTTCTAAACGTAAGCCTAAGGCGAATCTTCCAAAGGTGACTAGAAAGCCTCCTGGACAACCCAAAACGGCAATTGTACCGAACACAGAGCTGATCAACCATGAAGACAAGGAGCTATTAGAAGCCATTGTTCATGAATCTCAGGAGTTTGACGTCCCCACCGAGACAGTGGAAACAACATCGGTAGATATCCCCGTACAAGATACTCCCCCATTGACACAACGGGAAAGCTCCAGTATCACGACCCGCTCTGGCCGTTCCATCACCTCGCCGTTACGCTTTCAAGCTGTCATGATGTATGACCTTTCCAAGGCCATGGCGGCCTGCATTGCGGACTTTGGACTAGAGATAGTACTAAAATTCTGGGAATTTGTACGAGAATATGTATTACAACAGAACAAAGATGTGAACGAGGAAACTTTGGTCAACTATGTATGTTCCTTTGCCACGGTATCTCATTTCTCTGAGTTAAAGGAACTCAACTTCAAACGGCCCGAAATTGATAACGCCGCCTGCACTCTCTTCTACAAAGTAGGTCGGGCAGCGCTTTTTTTAATAGAGAAAGGATGGAAAAGGGATCAGGGGCATGTATACGATGAAATATTGAGCCCCACTTTCAACAATAATCAGCTTCCAGAATCGGATAACGATCTACTTGTAGAATATGTCGGATGCTCAGCGCTTTTGAGACACCCTGTACGCATTAACCATGTGCGAATTCAGTCTTCAAGGCCACGGGAACAAACTACGTGCCAGATTCCCAGAGGGGACGACCAAGTCCGCCTACGTGCGCTGGATTGGCTGAATGCCAAGCCTTCCACTTCGAACCAATCAGCGAAGGGGACGGGTTCGCCAGGGTATAAAAAGGCAAACTTTACTTCTAACCGCGGGCATTTTTCATCTCCTCGAGACAACGTGCGTGTCAGCTGGTCCAGCGATTCTTCTCCGACTTGCCCGTCTACGATGTCGCCAGCCTCGAAGACTAAGCCACCCAGACGTCGACCTGCTCAGCTGTCAGCCCTACGGCCAACAACAACAACAACTATGCAGTCCAGTAAGGTTGCTGTTTCAGAGGGACGTCCCATGGAAGTTCCGAAAACTACTCTGTTTCAAACAGCGTTTGAGAAGTTACAACAAGAGTACCTGGACTTAGGTCAACGAAGTGCCACGCTGTTTACACTGCAATCAAACCGAGAAGACCCTACCGTTCGTGCCTGTCAAGCCGTACTCAGCCTACAACATGAGTTTCCAGGGTGGTCTGCACCTGATTTCTCTAATGCTCCTGCTATGCACCAACCTGCGTCGTTTCCACCGCTGTCTTCGGCGACGCAGTTGGTTCCTGATTTAGTACGCTTAATCGAGCAGGCACGTGGAACTTTCACGCAAGCGCACATTGCGCTACAACGCTTCACCGCTGTCGGTACCAGCAATCCTGTTGCTGTCACTAGCAGCCACCTGTTACAGGCAGTTTCCAAAGCGTCGTCCGATGCCATATATTTCAGCCATTTGGCTCACACCCAGCAGGAATGCGGCCGGCTTGAAAAAGCGAAAACCAAACTGGTGGTGGAGGAGTTAGATCAGCTTAAAGGTCTGCACCGCCAGTTAGATGAGCAGTATTGCAAAATGTCGAAGTTATGCCGTCTTTATGAGGAACGGCGTCCTGAAGGATTAGAACATATCCAGTTTGATCCTGCTCTGTTCGAAGCAGCTCGACTTCAGCCGTCACCGCTGCCGTTCCTTACTGTGACCACACCGGACCTGGCCGCCTCTGTACAGGAGTTTATTCATTAAGTGCGGGCCGTTACCCCGCCATCAGCGTTGCCTCCTATCAACTCTACCTCTCACTAAGCATCCACGATCTTGCTTAGTCCCGAAGTCTCAGGGATTACCACACCGATCTGGGCGGGCGCTCTAGCCGCTATGGACACCACACACATCACTACTTCACCTCCTACGGTCACTCCAAAACCGGCCACACTAACACGTTTCACCCCGTTCCAGGCCGTTCTTGGTTCTTCCATCGTGCCTTACGACCGTTCAGAACCACAAGTCATGCTATAACGACTACAGAGGAGAGCGGACCAGTATAGGAGCACTCTGGAAGCACGAAAGGTGGCAGCTATGCGCACAGGGACCACAAGGAAACGCTCCAACGAGAAATCCAAGGCAGACAAGCATAAACGCCAACGGGCTACAACACCGATACTCACTCTGCACGCTACACCTGAGTCGGCCGCGGTTGCCACGCTGTCTAGTCCACACAGTCCGACGAGCCGCTCACCAATACGTCATCCTTCCGCATCCCGTTCCAGTGAACGTTCCACTTCAAGGGACAAACCTCACCGAGATGCCCCTTCTTCACACCGTTCACACTCATCACGACACCGACACACCAGCTCGTGAGACAGGGACCATCCCAGTTCCCGGTCCAAGGATCGAAGATCCTCTCACGACCGTTCGAGACCTGTACAGGACAAATCTGCTCATCACGCCGCTTCGGGTCGTTCGATGCCAGCAACGTCGACACCTGCCGAGATGTCAAGACCCAGTGTGGGACGTCACACACCACACACCGAGCAACTACACGCTAGCCCACTTGCTTCGACCACAGGACAGTCCACACAGCCTAGCCGTTCACACACGCCTGTGAAGAGACCTACACCCTAGCCCACAACGGCAGCATTGCTCAATCTATCACCCAGGGATGAATCGCTGCAACATTCCCCTAGTCAACTCCTGCCCATGAGTCGTCTGGGGAAGCTATGTTGGGAAGTTTATTTTGACCGTCTACAAAAGAAGTTCGAAGTAAAGCAGTATCTGATGCACCCAAGCCGCTTTACCTTAGCAGATCCTGTGAAACTTAAAAGCTATTGGGATAAGTACCATCAGATGGCGAGCGTTCCACCTGAAACCCGTTACGTGGCCCCGAAACCAGAACATCCAGACTACCATGCTTGGACGATTCTGACCAAGCATCCACGACCTAGTGGTGGGGAAGAAAGTTGCTGGTGGTGTGTATTCAAATCTAAACACTTCGATTACTGCTTCCATTATCATGGAGCTTACCCCATCCCACCGAGCCTCCGCCATCTTGTCTCTGAACTCTCTCTTCCAGTGCTGACTCTCCTACAGGAAAGTCGTCCTACATGTCCTAGACTATTTTTACTTCAGTCTAGTTCTAGGAAGCCAGCTACGTATAACCATCATCAAAGTAACACTGCTGATCTTGTTATAATCCGTACTTATATATTTAGTATATATATATATATATGTATTCCCCAGTGGTTTTCGTCCATCAATTTTCCAGCATATAGGAATTGCTGGTTCCACCATTGCTGGAAATGTGGTGTT